>QJPP01005238.1:0-88814 GCA_003996215.1 Jaltomata sinuosa
GGTCTCATACTCCGAGATAGTCGTAGACCCCTGTACAAGGTGAGTAAACTGCTCCCTGCGACGCTCTCGATCACTCTGGGGTAGGAACTTGGCCATAAAGGCCTCATAAAACTCAGACCAGGTCAAAAGAGGTGACGATGGTGGTCTACAAGCAACCTGAGCCCTCCACCATAACTTCGCTGGGCCCTCCAACTGGTAGGTAGTATAACCAACCCCGTGAGTCTCCAACAAACCCAGATGATGCAACATCTCCTCACAGGTAGTAATAAAGTCATGTGGATCCTGTCCAGAAGTACCAGCAAACCTCGAAGGTGCTAACCTCAAAAACCTACCCAACGCCTTCTGCTCTGACTCTGTCATAACTGGGCGAGGAGCAAGAGGCTGTGCAACAGATGGAACAGGAATGACCTCCGCATGGGGAGCCATAGTAGCAGGCTGCGCTCCTGAGCTCTGTGCGTCTAGGGCTGCCCCCTAAGCGGATGTCTGCGCTACCTCAGAAGGCCACTCTCCAATCATACCCAAAAGCTGTAATAGTAATCCCCGAATATCTGGAGACTTAGCTGTGGCTGGAGCTGGCACAGAAGTGGGCACTGGAGCTAGTACTAGAGCTGGCGCTGGAGCTGGTACTGGAGTTGGTGCTGGAGCTGGTACTGGAGTTGGTGCTGGAGATGGTACTGGAGCTGGTGGTACATGGGTTTCCCCCTAATCCACATGCTACTCGGGCTCTATCTCCACTCTAGCAACTCTAGCAGGTGACACTGCTCGAGGGCGTCCTCGACCCTTAGCTGGAGTGGGAGGCTCATCTCCGCGTGATGCCGATGATCTCGTACGAACCATCTGCGGAAGAATGAAGTAGAACAAATGAGATCTCCAGAAATTTCAAGGGTTCTACGCATGACACAGAAGCAATGAAAGAGTCAAATTTCCTAAAATGTTACTGTAGCCTTCCAATGATTGAGTACGAACGTCTCCGCCCCGATCCGCAGGACTCTACTAGACATAGGCTCCTATATCGATGACACCGGTGAACCTAAGGCTCTGATACCTAGTTGTCATGACCCGATTTCTCGGTCATGATGGCACCTACAACCCCCAGTAGGTGAACCAATTCCCGTATCCCAGGACAGTTAGTAATGGGCTACTATATAACAAATAAGCGGGAGAGTAGTTTAATAAGCAAAAGTGAGGGAACAAGATGAAGAGAATAGATAACAAGAATATATATATACATATGCGGAAACTAAACAAACCCCAAGACCTGGTATCATAGTATAGAGCCAAAACTACATACATGGGGTGAAAATGATCCAGAATAATATATACAGATGTCTCTGAATGGTAATAGAGTACATAAAGCAAAAGATAAACTAAAGCTAAGCTCCGATCGCCAAGAGCTCACCCTCAGTCTGAATTAGTAACCAACGAATCTCCAAGCACGAATCACAGCGATCTAACGACGATGGCCCACACTAGGATTTGCCCCCAAAGATGCAGGGGGTAGGGTGAGCACCAAATGCGAAGCATAAGGTACCCAGTAGGTATCATAGGCCGACTGGGCACATATAAGATAAAAGCGTAGTAACAGACAAAATAGAAGCAAGCAGTCACAGAAATCAACGAAAGGTACACAGGAACTAGCCCAGAGGGAAATCAACAGAACCACATGTGAGGCCAGTAAGCAGAATATACACACCATAGGCACAGGTGAAAGTAAGAAATAACGCACCTGGATACCTTGCAATAACAGTGTATACATAATAAGTTTACGAAATGGACGGTATACCGGTAACCTCAAGTATAAGAAGAGAAAAAGAGTAATGATAGGCATGCTCAGAGACATGAATCAAACTCAACTAATCATATCAATCTCAAATCCAGTAACTAACAGTCTAGCAGTAACCAATTTCATACTTAACCGTAACAGGGAACAATTCTGTAAGTAAATAGCAAGAGTCTACCTACAGTCCCCCAGTCGCCCATACAACCGAGGAACACAAACAAGTGAAAACAAACCCTCCGGCATCCCATACTACCGGAGCGTACAATCAACGAACAACAAACAAGGGTGGAGCCTCATACAATGAATGATATGATGCATGAAGATCTCAAGTGAAATGGTATCTCTGTATGTACCTCCTCCGGTGCCGATCCGGTCCAGCAGGTAGGTTCCATAGAAGAACACTGCCCGTATACCTCTACTCCACCGTATTCCCTTCCTCCGGCACACGCAGCCCACAGCCCCAGGCCTGGATGGCAAGGTCCATGGAGGTCCCTGACCCCATACTAAAACTCAGTATCAAAACATGTCATCCGGAAGCAAGTCCGGTCTCAAGATAGAGACCCAGTCTCTAATATGCATGCCCAGACCCTGTACAGGACTAAAGTAGTAGGAAAATATCTTAAAAATCCCTCCAAGGATGCCCGGGCATAACCAGGTCTAAACAGTAGAAAGTCATCTCAGGTGCTCGGTCCGACCGAGGCTAAAAATCATCTCAAGTAGCAAGAAAACTCAACTAGCACCCCGGCCCTGCAGAGTCTAGCGTTAATCGTTAAACTGATGTTTTAAATCATAATTTTACTTTCTTTCACCCAAGAATATTCACAAGTTAAATCAAACCATTTCCAATTCATTTTCATCAAAAACGGGCCCCCGGGGCCATGCAAGGTTTAGAAAATAGTATCAGTAGGCCCGAAGACCAAACCATAGTAAAACATGGATAAAACCTCTTTATATGCATGGAAATGGTATGATCACACACAATAGCTGCCCAACATCTCATAATCAACCTATCGACCCTGCACAGGCCCATAGCTACTCAAAAAGCATAACCAGCCTAGAAAGATAATTCTATGCCCGGGACTCGCGGACATTCCCAAAATCCCACCTTCTATGTTCCAGAGTCAACAAGGTCTCACAGGACCACAAGGGTAAATAAAATATATCGGCAAGTACTACAAGCAACGGAGGAACAAAAGAAGGCGAACATGAATAAAGCGGTCGAGGTCTGTGGTACCAACCTAATAAACCAACCCAAGGATGCCCATTAATATAATTTTATCCTATATATGCTGAGTCTAGGAAAAATAAACCGTAATCTACCTGTCGTCCGATGACAAGCTCGAACCTCTCCAAAAAGAAGCTCCGAAACAAAATCAAACTTGAACTCGGGCTTGAATAACTTGACCTAGATAATCGATTTCCTTTTGGTAATTAATTACGATGCACAAAAATTACCTTTACTCAAATTTTGTTTCACATCAGATGCAACATACTTGCAGCAACTCACGTGAATATGCCACATATTTCCAGCAACTTACATCATAAATCTACTACACAAATTCTTGAAAGAGTTGGCTAAAGAGGGCTAAGTGGCAGCCACTTATTCAACATTACCTTGCTGCCACATTCACCCACTTCCACGTGGAAGTGTGGTGCCACCACATTTCTTTTTAACCCGCTACGTATATACTCGGGTATTGCATAGATTCGTGGTAAAATAAATATAATTTTTTGAATATATCATAATTAATAGAAAATCATTTCAAATAAAACCTACTATATTATACTAATAATTTTCAACATAACTAAATTTACTATCTCCGCTAAAATATTACAATGTATATAAATCTTATAAAATAAGTACATACACAATTATATCATAATAAAAGTATTTTTCATAGACCTTTAAAATACTTTAAAAAAAGTAATAAAAAATATAACTTTAAAATAAAATATTTTCAAATATACTCGCGATGCTAATAAAATTCTTAAATGGAGGTTCGCAATTCACCATCACACGATTTTGATACTCAAGAACTCTCTTGGAACCCTCACTTATGTTTTCTCACTGTTTCAGAACTGAAATGACATTTTTAAACGTGAAGTTGAGGCTTTAAATCGGTTTTGACCCGACCCGGTTTGCGACCCCATTTCTGCCAGACAGTCCGCGGTAAAACAGTTATAACCTTTTACTCCAAGATCAGTTGGACGTGAGGTTTTGTGCGTTCGAAACTAGACTCGTAGACCTTCGATTTGGTATTTTGTGGGACTTCTAACTCTTTATATATTGAGAGAAAAGCTCTGAGATATTTTACCCAAAGTTCAGAAAATTTATTAAAGAAACTTACGATAACTTTTGCCGACTTGCTTGACTTCAAAACTTATCATACGACCAAACAAATGGACCCAGCACCGAAGTACCAGTCCTGACAAGCCTTAAATAACTTGGGGCCGCTACAAACAAGCTCTAACAGTACAAGGAAAACGTATACGTGGAAATGACCGGAAGGGTCATTACAAAGTGGGTACACCATATATGGCTCTACTCTAAGGGTATATAGACATAATAGACTGGTATGACCATAAGCTCAACTCTGAGGGTCAGTATTCTCAGCCATGTGCACAAGGTAGCGTAGCATTGTCAGTCGAGTGAATATAATATTTCTGAACTTTCCCTGCCATTACCTAATTTATATTTTAACAATAGATGCCTTGATGACCTTTGAATAATTAATTACAAATGAAATCTATTGTACAAATAGCAAGCTTTGAATGATAATTTATCACTCTGAGTGACCAATGGTACAGTGGTAATCTCTGATTTAGTGATACAACTAGTAAACTCTGCTCTACTTTAAATGAATGATATGGACATGTATTTACTGTATATATGATGAATATGATATGACAACATAATTATCTATAGAGACTTATAAAAAATGTACTATATGAGTTCTATGCAATACAAATAAAGGCACATATATTGATTTGATGACTATGTGAAGACTTTGAATCGTAACGATTATCTTGAATACTCTAAATGTATGGAAAATGAACAATTGATATGCAGGGGTGATTAATATGAAAAATAGGGAACGTAAAAATTGAATACCAATCTCTGTAAATCATATAAACAATATAGACCCTTGTAGAGAAACATGTGACGTAGGATCGTGCCTCACGGCAAAGGAGGTTTTAGCCTTACATACCTTGTTTTTGGGCTCGAAAAACTTTAGTGTACAGTATTCCTTCCTACCAGCAGATAATCTATACAAAATCAAGTGGTACAACCATTACAAAAAGCCTATAAACATAGTTTACATATATTGGCAACATGTCGGCTATTAAGGGAGCGACTTGCGCGTCAGAATCTGTTTATACTTATGGTTCTTTCTAATTTCCTTCTCTTAATATTGATGGATATTCTTCCTCATAAGAGTTAAATGAGGAATCTTCACTTGTCTCAGAATCTTTTTCTGTAGGATCAATATCAGATGAATCTTGAGTACTGGATCCTAGGATATCATCATCCTCTAGGCCATAGAGGTTTGAAATAACTTGATCTGATAGCATCAAATTTTTTGGGTCTAGGTCTTCATTTTCCTTAAGGCCATCGAGGCTTGAAACAACTTGATCTGATATCATCAAGTGTTTTGGGTCTGGTTCTTTCAAGCTTTCTCCAAACTCCTTCGTTCTTTTGGATTGCTTTTGAGACCCAAAAGGTTATTAGCTGCTATAAATACATAAAATATATGTATAAAGCTCCAAAACCAATTCCTTTCATTGCCTAGTCAGTCGGGTCAGGGTATTCCTTCAGAAGTTGAATTAGGTACGTCACTAGATTTCCTTCCTTTATGCATCCATAGTCCCTGGACCCCTATTCTGGTTTGGGTGGTGAGTTGTCTTAACTTAGAACAAAGTGAAGATAGAAGGGTTGAGGCCTAGACTTTTAGGCGAAGGAAGATCTTAGGCTATAGAAGGAAGTGGGTATTCGTGCTAGATTCTGGAGTAGTGTATGTTCTGTTAGTGTAAAACGATCATAGTTCCTTTGAGATGTTTGTTAGAGGTCCATAAACTTATAAGGGTAGCATGAATCTAAATGGGAGATGGTGGGATGTAAAATCGAATCGGTCAGATTTTGGAGGCTCAGGTGGTGATGTCGTTGGGTGTTAGAACAAAGTTAGGATGGGAGACAGAAGCTTATTTCTATCCTAGCATCCTAAGTATACTTATGCCATTATGATACCTTTTGCATGCCTTGTGTGTCAACGCCATGGTCCTATTTCAGATTCACGCTCATGTTCAGATTCTTGAATGGCAAGTGATTTCTTCAGACAACGATTCTACTCTTACTCTGCGAGTCTATGAGTCCCATCTTTATGCCCCGAGGTCTGTTATGTATGTAAAATCATGTATCGCAGTATGCTCAGTTATGTTTTCTCAGTCAGTCTTCAGAAATACCTCAATGGCTAATCAAAGCATGATACGCCATGTATATGCTCAGGCCTAAGTCTTGAAATGATTCACGCTTATGATTTCCTTATTCTAAAGCCCTTTTGATATTTTCCTTTGATGACGAGGGGTGGTGATCCCACTAACTCATGTCTTACGTACCCAGTATGTGAAGTGCTCATGGCTATTGTGCTCAATTCCCCAAGCCTCACCTTGAGTGGCTTGATCATGTTAAGTGTAAGTTAAGATCAATCTCTAATCCTTCATTCGTGATGCTCCTACTCCTGCTCTTTCCTTTCAATGATTCTAGTTTATATTGTTATAAGTGTTAGGGGAGAAGGCCTTATAGTAGCCTAGCTAGGAGGTAGCAGATTCCTTTTCCTTGTTAGTGTACTTGTTCCACCTTGACTTCTAGGTGTGGGTGAATTATGAGGTACGGATTATTCATGAGAAATAGTTAGATGAGGAAGTTTAGTATGTCCCTCTGTAGAAGTTCTTGAATTTGTGATTCCTAGTTATGGTAGAAAAGAGGAGAGAAGTATTAAATAGGGTAAGCTACGAAACCATAAGGTTACCATAGTTATAAGCTTGAATATCATGATGGGATACATGTGGATAATTATTTTGCGCAACTAGTGACCCTTGGGTTGGGAAGCCCTGGATTAGTTGGTTGTTGTGATAAGAAAGAATACCATTCTTAGGAGATAACTCTAGATGCAAGGGGTTAGTCGAGATAGGCTTAAACATGGAGAATCGGGTAGTTAAACTCGGACCTTAGTGCCGATATGTGCGTTGTTGAGGTTGTTAGTTGCAAATGGTAGGAGTGGTATTCAGAAGAGAATAGCTTTCCCGTATGTCTACTTCTCTCAGTTTGGTGTCCCTTTTGGTTAACTGTGAGTTCTAGAGTATGTTTGTTCTTTATGAGTTTTAGTTGAGTTCCTACTCTCATCCCAGACAAACTATCATGTTAGATATCCAGTTCCTGTCCTATTGGTCATTTTTACACTCTCGGCATGTATACGTGTCTCATGAAACTAGTTCAGTTTTTATTTCAATTAGAAGTCAGTTACCATGATAGTCTTCAGCTTTTACAACTCAGTTGAAGGAGCTACTTGGGAAGAAGAATCATCCATGAAGGCCAGGTACCTTCACCCTTTTCCTTCAGACCCGGTTTCAACTTGAGGTAGTAGTTCCGTCCTTAGTACGTCCTTCCAAATCTATTATGTCAGGTTCCCTCGCGATCCTCACATGTATTCACATTTTTGAAGTTGATTAAGCCATGTTTTAAGTTCAAAAGTTAAGTTTCATGTTTATTCTTCAATTTTCATGTTTTGTTTTTGGTTGGGCTATTTTCTCTCTAGAGTCCCCTTGCTTAGTCTTCATTCGAGGACGAATGATCCCAAGGGAGAGATATTGTAACACCCCAAAAATCCAAAACTAATACCTGAACCTTTCTCCATGAGTGTAATGATAATTTTCCTAGTGTGGTGAGTGTTTTGGATTTGAATCATGTTCATAAGAAACTCCTATTATCAAGTTATGTCGCAAGCAGCTCACTAAAGTAAGTTTTCATGTAAGTCTAAACTAGAGTCAACTTCAATCTATCGTTCCTCCCAAAATATAAAGAGTTAGGTGTCCTATTACTCACCAAATTAAAGGTTTTTGAGTCTTCTTTCCAAAGCATCTGACCGTGCATTAATCCGAGTCTGGAGTAAAAGGTTATGGGCAGTTTACTGCAGTGCTGTCAGTGATGACGGATCGGTCGACGGGTCCGTACTTTGAACGACGGGTCCGTACTTTGAATCGTGATTGCTGAACTGAACACTGAAATTTTCATTTTTAAAACCATTGGTTGGTTGAAGGCCCGTAGATCAAAACCACGGTCCGTAGATTGACCCGTGGTTTGTCAAAAATCAGCTTTTCTTCCCTAGATTCCACGAGTGACTTGACGGGTCGTCATTTTAAATGATGGAACCTCCTGTAACTCATGGAATGGAGTTCCAGTAGACCCTCAAAAGTGATTTCTAAAATCACGGATCAAATGGCGGTCCGTCATTCACTTTGACGGTCTGTACACTGACCCGTAATCCCTGAGCCGAGTCATTTCATCAGTTTTTCCAAGCTTAAGTCTAGGAGTATTTTTGTAATTTCCCACTCTTTTATCTCCTATACTAGGTCGTTTTAAGCCTAGTTAGAAGGGTTTTTATTTCCATTTGGCATAAGTTATCTCCCATTCTTCCAAACAAGTTTCAAGAGAGGAAAAAAAAGAGTTTCATCCTCTCAAGCTTCAAGATATGGTTTCAAGCTCCATAGCAAGGGATCCACTCAAAGTCTCCAAGCTCCAAGTCAAGTCTCCTAAGTATTTCCATTGAAGTGGGTTATCTTCAACTAAGGTATGTGGGTATTCAATAAGGGATTCCTTCACCCTTATGTCCAAAACCCCAATCTTCTAAATTTAACTTATGGATTTCTAAACTAGGGTTCATACTCAATTCTTATGGGTCCTTCTAAAATTGTTTCCTCATGATTCTTCTATGGATTCTAACTCTAAATTGCATGAGTTTTTATGAGTGGTTTCTTATTCATGATTTTAAGGCCAATTCTTATTTTGATTTATGAACTCATGAAACTAGGGTTTTGATCTAAAATTGGGGAAAGTTTATGAAATCAGTTTCTATGTTTAAATTTATGGTTTCCTCTTGATTACTCATGATTTAAGTATGATTCTCTTATTGGTTTTAAAATCCCAGACATGAAAGTTGATTTATAGCATGAAACTATGAAATTACATATTTTCAAGAGAAACTTGGCATGATTAGATATCATGGCCTTTATAAATTTATGAAATTGCATGCCAAATTCTTCAAGTATTAATTTAGAAAGAAAAGTATGTTTTTGAATTATGGCTATGCTAAGCTTTATGAACTATGATATGAAAGTTGTATGATACCCGATGTGTTTTCATGCTTTATGAATAAGATTTGGCATGAGAGTATGCCCTTATGAATAAGATTTGGCATGAGAGTATGCCCCTACGAACAAGATTTGGCATGAGAGTATTCCTTCATGATTATGAGCTATATGTATGCATATTTTGGGGGTAGTATTTAGCACCGAGAGGACGGAGTGAGAGTACCTTTAGTCCCATAAACTACGTTACCAGCGTAGGTCATGATATGATATAATATGTGCCTTAAAGGCTTATGAGAGTGGATCCACGTCTTTATGTATAGTGTCCTTGCCTTAGCGGGGTATAGGGAAGCTTTGCCAACTAAGGTTATATAGTTGGGTATGGTGATTTGTTCCTTGGCACGGTTCAAAGTCAGCTTTGCTAACTGGGGTTATACAGTTAGATTCCATGTAGGTCACGTGGTCTCATGTCGGTTATAAGAAACTCCCGTATGTTATGTTTTCAAGTTTTCTAAGCTTTATGAACTTTCTTATGAAACATCATCTTGAAGTTGGCTTTTGCCTTATGATTTGATTTTCACTATGATATCTTCTCATGATATTTACTATGCATGGATTTACCTAAATACGTTTTAAAGCATGTTTCACTCTATTTATGCATTGCTCACATACTTAGTACATTCCATAGTACTAACGCATATTGTGCTGCATTCTTTGATGATGCAGATTCAGGTGTCCCTTTATAGCTCGTGGCTAGAGTTCCTGGCCACTCACGCTCAGCTTTGGTGAGTCCTCATAGTGTGAAGACTAAGCTTTATTATAACTTTTCTATGTCTCATTTGCTTTCAGATTATTGAGTTAGTTGGGGTATTATCCCATCAACTCCTTATGCTAGTTTTAGAGGCTTTCAGACATAGATGTTATGAGGTGATCTTCCAGTTGTATTTCCTATTCGACTCTCTATTTATGATATGTCTCCCTGTTTCGTATTTCTTTATGATGCTTCCGTTCCATTTTCCTTTACATGCTTGAGAATGCTATGACCAAGGGTTAAGTTGGAATCTTTGTGGTTCCAAGTATCGTGTTACGTCTAGGGGGTAACGTCGGGGCATGACAGGTGTGTAGCCCACTTTTCTTTGAAACAATCTCTGTTGGGAGTTTTATCATTTTTGTTGTGTCTAGAATGCCATTTCTGGTAGGGTATCATAGTTTGTTCGTGTCCACGAGGTTTGGAATGATCCTCGAGGCTGTGATCAGAGAGATTTTGAATTGATTTTGTAGTTGGTTGTTGCAGGTTCTAGTATGGCGAGGCTGCGGTTCTTTTCCCACACCTTCGTAGCCATACTTATGCCCTAGGTGTTGCACCTGTGGTTTTGGTAGCCTCCATAGGAAGCGCGCCTGTGCTCTTTCACCTGCCCTGGCAATGCCGCCCCTACGACATTTTGGACCGTACTTGTTGGGCTTGAGGTTTTGGTAACCTCTCTCATTGTGGTGTTTTGAATGCAGCTGCACCAATGCACCTGCGTCATTAAGACAACAAGTGCACTGATTGCTGGCAGCTTTATAAGGGTAATCTCTTTCATTCTCTTCTAAAATTCTACATTATTTCCTCTATTTTCTCTTGAGCTCTAAGCTCATAATTCAGTGTGGGATCACCTTTGAGTGTTGGGATACCTTATTCATTGCTCGTGGTCAATTTCCTTCTTTTGATTCTTAAATTGTTCTTGGGATTTAGGGGCTGCTCTAGGCCTTTTTTCTTACCCGGATTATGCTTAATTTTTGAGCATGTGTTCCTGGTAGTATTGGGAATCTCGTGGTAATTTCCCTTTGCTATTTTGGTTTATGGGGCCCATGGGCCTATTTTTCACCCAAAATTTTACCCAGCTAAATTATTAGCATTATGGGTGTCGTTAGCTTCATATTGATGAGTAGATTATATTTCTGATATTTTGATTGTTGTTCGGGGCTTCTCGAAGTAGTTTGGGCTCGGGTGACACCATTTCTACAACTTTTCATCGAACGCCAGGTAGGCTATGGCTTACCTATCTTGGACTTGGCCTATATAGAATGTAATTGTACTATTTAGCTCATTCTTGGGTTGAGTTTACTAGGTTGGCACCCCAGACCTTGTCCACTTCCTCTTTGTCTGTTCTTATTTCTTCTGCTTTAGTATTTGAGCTAGTACGGTAGTATTACCCCTTTCGGCCCTAAGTGGCCTTTGCATATGCCTTTGGACCATAGTTGGTGAGATATTTGGGAAATGTCTGTGAGTCCCAGACATTGATTTGCGGTTGCTAGCTGGTTATCTGTCTTGTAGAGAAGATTGAGACTGTGCAGGGCCAGTAGGTTGATATTGAGTTGTTGCTTGTATCTGAGTATATCATTGTCATTAAAAGAGTTTTTTGGTTTACTACTACATGACTGCGGGCCTAGCTATCACTAGGTTTCTCACTTTGTATGGCCCCGAGGGCCATTTTCAGTTATTGATGGCTATAAATGGATTTTTAAACCGATTTAATGGATCTTCTTGAAGTAAAAGGGGTTAAATGTTGGTTTTTGATACTGATACATGAGATTATACTATGCTCGGCTGGTCCGAGCACTATAAATGATTTTATTACTAATTTTTGACCCGGATATTCTTTGGGAAAGCATGTTGGATCTTGAGAGTTGGTATATAGACTCAGAGACCTCCATGGACCTTGTTGATTCAAACTAGGGGCTATAGGCAGAGAGTACTAGAGAAGGGGTATACGGGGGAGTATAGGTATGCGAGGAAAGCCTTCCATGGATCCTACCTGCTGAGCCTATAGGCGCCAGATAAGGTGCATACGGTATCATTGGCACATCATAGCATATAATTCATTTGTCTGCATGATTCCACCCTTGTTTGTTGTTTGCTGAGTGTACTCTCTGATAGTATGGGATGCTGGAGGATTTGTCTTCACTTGTATATATTCCTTGGATGTATAGGCGCTCGTTGGAATTATAGGTAGATAAGTTTTACTTGTTCCTATTGTAGTTACCATCTAGTTTACTTTTTGATCATCCTTACCTTGTTAGCTGTATTGTTAGCATTTTTATGTTTAGTTACCTTTCTTCTCTCCATTTATTTTGGGTTACCGGTATACCGCCCTGTTTGTTAAAACTTTCTTTATCTACTATTGTTGCAAGGATCCAGGTGCATTCTCTACTCTTTCACCTGTGTTCTGTTGTACATCTTCTGTGGCTATCATTAGTATACTTGTATTCTTTTATACCTTCTATCTGTTGCTAGCTTCTGTGTACTTCACTCTATTTACTTCTGTGACCCCTTTTCTTCCTTCATCTACTATCTACTGCTTTTACATCTTATGTATTCTCAGTCGGCCTTAGATGTCTACTGGGTACCCGTTGCTTATGAAATTGGTGCTCATACTACACTTTTGCATCTTTATAGTGCAGATCCTAGTGTGGGCTATCATTGTTGACGTGGAGACCTTATGCAACTTTTGACTATTCGAGACATACGTTGAGCTCCTGGCGACTGGGGCTTTGTTATATCTCTTCTTTTGGCATAGTTGACTCTTTTGTTTATTCAGAGATAGTTGTATATTTTACTTTTGCACTCTCTTGTACTTTGTATATTTAGTAGTGGCTCCTGTACTTTTGATACCAGGTTGTAGGATGGTGTAGTTTTCTATATATATATATATATATATTCAGTTTGCTCTTCTCTTGCTTTGCCTTCTTTACCTTCTTCCACTTGTTATCCTTATTATCTTCACTTAGGTTATGGCCCATTACCAACCATTCTAGGCTACAGATATTGGTTCGCCTACAAGGGGATTGTAGGTGCCTTCATTACCTGAGAAATTGGGTCATGAAAGCTTGTTACCAGAGCTTAGGTTCATTGGTGTCTTCGGTATAGGAGCTAATGTCTAGTAAAGTGCTATGGATAGGGGCAGAGACGTTTGTACCCTATCTTTAGAGGCTACACAGGAATTTTAGGAAATGAGTCTTCTCTTGCTTCTATATCGTGCATCTTATCTTATAAGGTGTCCTGGAATCTCATTTATTCTGTTCACTCTCCAGTAAATGGTTCATAGGAGATCTTCAGCAGCGAACGTGGGTGAGCCTTCAGCACCAGCACCACCGGCTCCATCCAGGGGCTGGGGTGGATGTAGAGGTAGAGGACAAGGACATGCCCGAGCAGCGACACCAATAAGAGCTCTTGAGGTTGAGTATGAGCCTGATCCAGTTCCGGATAATCAGCCCATGGACCATGGAGCATCCCAAGTACCACCAGGGCCGTATCAGCATCTGTATCAGCACCATCCCCGGCTCATTCATCAGATATCTGGGGTGCGGTTCTTCGGTTATTGAGTGTGGTTGGGGATCAGCCTTCTGATATAGCCCACACATCCGCACAGGGAGCAGCCCTAGGTGTTCAAATTTCAGGAGCACAACCTGCTACTATGGCTCCCCGTGCACAGGTCCTTTCAGTTCCTACAGTCGCTCAGCCTCTTGCTCCTCACCCAGTTATGTCAGAGTTGGAGCAGAAGGCTTTGGGCCAATTTCTGAGATTATCCCTACTGAGGTTCTCTGGTTCTCCTAGGAAGGATGCCTATGATTTTATTTCTACCTGTGAGAAGATGCCTCATCACCTTGGTCACTTGGATGCTCACAGAGTGGATTATACCACCTATCAGCTGGAGGGGCCAGCTAAGCTTTGATGGAGGGCCCATATAGCTTGCAGGTGCCCTAAGTCTTTTCAGTTGACATGGAGGGAGTTCTATGAGGCCTGTATGGCCAAGTTCTTACTACAAAGTGACCATGAGCCCCGCAGAGAGTAGTTTACCCGATTAATACAGGGATCTATGATAGTGTCTGAGTATGAGACCTATTTTTACCAGTTGGCTCCATTCGGGGCTATGATTATTCCTACAAATCCAGACCGGATTTGTTGATTTGTTTGGGGGATGAAGACTAAGCTACGTCAGACTGTAGAGATACTAGTTGCTAGTGGGTGGCTATTTCAGGCTATAGCGGACCATGCTTTCACTATAGAGGATTTTTGCATTGCCAGGACCCCAAGGCAAGAGATAATAGTCCACGCCATCTGGGAAATTATAGTGGTTCCCGCTCTGGTGGTAGAGGTTCAAGTCATTGAGGCAGAGAATATCAGCCACAGCAGCATCTGGGCCAATTCAGCCAGCTTGTTCAAGCATCACTTTAGGCTTCAGGTGGGCCTTAGTTTGATTAGGGTTATGGTATTCAGCATGATTACAGTAGTCAACATGGGTTCAGTAGGCCGAGTTCAGGTCAGTCATCGAGGGGTACATCATCTGGTTTATCAGGACATGGTGGCCATATAGGTTCAGGAAGTTCATCATGCCAGGGTGGGCCATTAGGGCTGTGCTACTATTATGGTATTATTGGTCAATTTGCCAAAGATTTCCCCCAGCGGAGTACAGTTCAGTCAGCTGCTCAGCTGACTCAGCCTGTGAGAGCAGTACAGCCACCAATCAGACGAGGTTGTATCTAAGGTAAGAATAGTGCCCAACATGGCAGGACAGGTGTCCAGGATGGCGGTCGATCCATGGAGGTCGGTGTCAGTTCTATGAGGTCCCTGGTAGACCAGAGGTAGAGGCCTCAGATGCGGTGATCACATGTATGATGTTTGCCTGCCGTCAATCAGCTTCAACTTTGTTTGATCCTGGTTATTCTTGTCCGTATATTTTTTCCTATTTTGTTCCTTGCTTGTGGTTGACTAGTAAGATATTATCTATTCCCTTATTTGGTGCTACCTCGATAGGCAATTCTTTAGTAGTGGATCAAATTGTTAGATCATGCTTGGTAGTTATTGGTGGTCATGAGATTTGGGCTGATTTGATGATTTTAGGTATGCTAGACATTGATGTGATTCAGGGCATAGATTGGTTATCCCCTCACCGAGCAGTTTTGGATTATTATGCCAAGACTTCTACCATAGCCGTGCCCAGCATATCCTCAGTTATGTGGTAGGATTTTGTTGGCCGCGTACCGTCTGGGATCATTTCTTGTCTTCAGGCTAGAAAGTTTATTTCGTGTGGGTGTTTTCTTATCTAGCATATGTTCGAGATGTTAGCACCGACATTTCTTCTCCCAAGTCAGTCCTTGTTGTTAAGGAGTTTTTAGATGTGTTTCCGACTGACCTTCCAGGCCTTCCACCTGAGCGTGATATAGACTTCTCCATTGAGTTAGAACTGAGTACCATGCCCATTTCCATTACTCCATATCGTATGGCTCTAGGTAAGTTGAGGGAGCTTAAGGTTCAACATTAGGACATGTTAGTTAAGGGTTTCATTAGATCGAGTGTGTCACCTTGGGGTGCTCCAATTCTGTTTGTGAGAAAGAAAGATGGCTCGATACAGATGTATATTGATTATCGACAGCTGAATAAGGTGACTATAAAGAACAGGTATCTGATGTCATGTATAGATGACTTGTTTGATCGGCTCTAGAGTGAACCAGTGTTCTCTAAGATAGATTTGAGGTCAGGCTACCACCATTTTAGGATTAGGGCTGAGAACATCCCTAAGACATCATTTTTGACACGTTATGGTCATTATACGTTCCTGGTGATGTCTTTTGGGTTGACCAATACCCCATCAACTTTCATGGACTTGATGCATAGGGTGCTCAAGCCATCCTTGGATTAATTTGTAGTAGACTTTATTGATGATATATTGATATACTCGCGGAGTAGAGAGGAGCTTGAGCAACATTTGAGGATCGTGCTCCAAACTTTAAGGGATCATCAGCTTTATGCTAAGTTCTCTAAGTGCGAGTTTTGACTTGAGTAAGTAGCTTTCCTAGGGTATGTGGTGTCTAAAGATAAGATTAGAGTGGACCCAGCAAATAATGCAGTTGTTTGTAATTGTCAAGGCCTACTGCTCTTATCGAGGTTCATAATTTCATTGGGTTGGTAGGATACTACATGCGGTTCATTGAGGGATTTTCTTCCATAGCGGCACCTTTGACTAGGCTGACTAGGAGGGATGTCCCATTTTAGTGGTCTGATCAGTGCAAGGATAGCTTCCAGAGGCTTAAGGCCTTATTGACTTCAGCTCTGATGCTGACATTGCCAGTTGAGGGTCAGGGTTTCTCAGTGTATTGTGATGCTTCATCAGTTGGTCTTAGTTGTGTATTGATGCAGCAAGGTTAGGTGATAGTATATGCGTTGAGGCAGCTGAAGGATCACAAGTGCAACTACCCCACTCATGACTTGGAGTTGGCGGTAGTAGTCTTCGCACTCAAGATCCAGAGGAACTATCTATATGGAGTTCACTGTGTGATTTACACCGACTACCATAGTCTTTAGTACATCGCTTAATTCTAGGTAGTGGAGATGGGTTAAGTTACTAAAGGACTATGACTTCACTATTCTGTACCATCCAAGCAAGGTAAATGTGGTAGCATATGCCTTGAGTCGAAAGGTAGTGAGTATGGGCAGCTTGGCATCTCTTTTAGTTTTAGAGCATCCATTAGCCTTGGATATCCAATCCTTGGCTAACCTTTTGGTTAGGCTTGATTTGTCATATCCTAGCATAGTTCTTGCCATTGTTGAGATCCGTTCTACTCTGGTTGATCAGATTCAGTGGCATCAGTTTGAGGATCAGCGATTGTGTGATGTTCATGATCAGGTGTTACAGGGTGAGGCCAACAAGGCTACTTTAGATTCTGATGGTACTTTGAGATTTTGTTGTTGCCTTTATGTTCCAAGAGTTGGGGACTTGATATAGTTGATTCTACATGAAGCTCATTGTTCCAGATATTCCATCTATTCGGGTGTAGCTAAGATGTATCGAGACTTGAGACAGCTTTACCAGTGCAGTGGTATGAAGAGGGACATAGTGGAGTTTGTATCTCGATGCTTGAACTGCCAGCATGTTAAGTTCGAGAACATAAGACCTGGTGGATTAATGCAGAGACTTTCAATTCCTGAGTGGATGTGGGAAGAGATCACTATGGACTTCATAGCATAATTGCTAGGTACTTCTCGAGGGTTTGACTCTATTTGGGTTATTGTCAATAGGTTGACTAAGTTTGCACACTTCTTGCCAGTTCATTCTTCCTATAGTGCAGAGAGGTTGGCTTAGATCTATCTCCGAGAGGTTGTCCATTTACATGGGGTTCCAGCTTCTATTATTTCAGACTGTAGTACTCAGTTTTGGAAGACTATTCAGTGAGAGATGGGTACAGATGTGTAGCTCAGCACTGCATTCCATCCTCAGACAGGTGGCCAGTTTGAGAGGACTATCCAGGTTTTGGAGGAGATGTTATGGGCATGTATTCTTAATTTTGGGGGTTCATGGGATCAGTACATGCCTTTGGCACAGTTTGCTTAAAATAATAGTTATCACTCGAGTATTCACATGGAACCTTTTAAGGCATTTTATGGTAGGCATTACAGATCGCCAGTGGGTTAGTTTGAGAGTTTTGAGTCCCGACCACAGAGTACAGACCTACTTTGTCATTCCTTAGACAGAGTTCAGGTGATTCAGGACAGATTTTGGGCACCCTAGAGTAGGAAGAAGATCTATGCAGATTGTAGACTTTGTGCCTTAGAGTTCAGAGTTGTTGATCGGGTATTTCTTTGAGTGTCACCCATGAAAGGCGTGATGAGATTTGCCAGGCGGGGCAAGCTCAGCCATAGATATATTGGGCCATTTCAGATTCTTCATAGGGTTGGTGATGTTGCTTATCTGCTAGCTTTGCCTTCTATGTTTTCAGCTATGCACCCAGTCTTCCATATATCCATGTTGTTGTGTTACGTTCTGGATGAGTCACATGTTCTACGGTGGGATTCAATGCCGTTAGATGAGAGTTTGACTTTTGTTGAGTAGTCGGTAGCCATTCTAGCCATAGATGTTAGGATATTGAGATCCAGAGAGATTCTGGTGGTTAAGGTTTAATGGAGGGCACCATCCAGTTGAGGAGGTTACCTGGGAGACCGAGAGAGAGATACGGACTTAGTATCCACAGTTGTTTGAGCCTTCAGGTTTCCTTTTTCCTGACTTTTGAGGGTAAAAGTCCTTTTTAGTAGTGGATGATGTAATGATCATTCTAATCATTTTCACATTTTCGCTTTCTTTGCATTATTAGAGGTTGCCTCTAGCGGCCCCAAGTCATTTATGACTTGCTAGGACCAGTGGTTCGGTGCCCGGGTCATTTATTAGGTCATTATGACTATTTCCCTATTTTAGAGCCTTAACTTTGAAAATTATTGACTTTAGTCAACATTCTTGGCAAGCATGCTCAGAATCAAATTCCAACAGTTCCATCAGCTTCGGAGCATGGATTTTGGTCTAGTTGAATACTTAGTCAGAGCCTAGGAGCTTTCAGTATGGTTTTATCTCACTTTCAGAGATTTTAGGCCAGTTAGAGTTAGAAGTTTGACTTTGGTCAACATTTA
Source organism: Jaltomata sinuosa (assembly GCA_003996215.1). NCBI lineage: Eukaryota > Viridiplantae > Streptophyta > Magnoliopsida > Solanales > Solanaceae > Jaltomata > Jaltomata sinuosa. The sequence continues at coordinate 18,582 of QJPP01005238.1, forward strand.
GATAAGATGGGCTCGGATGGAAATTCTGTCAGTACCTGTTAGATTCGGAATGTCGAGTTTGGGTTAGAAGGACCTTTGGTTTGGGTCCCGAGCCTTCTGGACTCATTTTGGACTATTGGGTTCCATTTTGGTTAAAGGTTTGTTATTTAGGTGTGGGGGCCACTTTTCTTTGAAATGATCTCTGTTGGAAGTTTTGTCGTTTTTATTAAGTTCGGAATGCCATTTTTGGTAGGGTAGCATAGCTCATTTGTGTCCACGAGATTTGAAATGATCCCGAGGGTGTGATCGGAGACATTTTGAATTGAATTTGCAGCTGGTTGCTGCTGGTTCTGGTATTGTGTGGTTGCGGTGCTTTGGCCATACCTGTTCAACCGCACCTGTGCCTTAGGTGCCGCACCTGCCGTGCTGGTGGCCTCAGAAATGGGCACGCCTATGCTCCTTCACCTGCCCTAGCGATGCCGCCCCTGCGGTAATTTGGACCGCACCTGTGAGGCTTGAGGTTTCGGTAACATCCACCACTGCAGTGTTTTAAGCGCTACTGCAGTGAGGCACCTGTATCATTAAGACTGCAGGTGCACTGGTCGCTATCAACTTTATAAGGATCATCTCCGTCATTCTCTTCTCTAAATTTAAATCATTTCCTTTATTTTCTCTGGAGCTCTAAGCTCGTAATTTAGTGTGGGATCACCTTAAAGTGCTGGGATAGCTTATTCGTTGCTCGTGGTCAATTTCTCGTCATCTATTGTAAGTTTCTAACTTTAATTCCGTCAATTTCTTCCTTTGATTCTTAATTGTTTTTGGGATTTAGAGGCTGCCCTCGGCCCTTTTCTTACCCAGATTATGCTCAATTTATGAGCATGTGTTCCGGCAGCATTGGGAATCTCGTGGTAATTTCCATTTTCTATTTCAAGTTGCGGGGCCAACGGGCCTTTTTTTACCCTGATTTCAACCCAGCTAAATTATTAGCATTATGGGTGTCGTTAGATTCATATTAATGAGTAGATTATGTTTTTGATAGTTTGATTGTTGTTCAAGGCTTCTCAGAGTAGTTTGGGCTCGGGTGATGTCGTTCTTGCAGCTTTTCGTCGGACGCCAGGTAGGATATGGCTTACCTATCTTAGACTTGGCCTATATAGAATGTAATTGTACTATTTAACTCATCCTTGGGTTCGATTTACTGGGTTTGCGCCCTAAACATTGTTCGCTTCTGTTTTGTCCGTTCTTACTTCTTCTGCTTCAATATTTGAGCTAGTATGCCAGTATTACCCCTTTCGGCCCTGAGTGACCTTTGCATATGCCTTTTGACCATAGTTGGTGGTATATTTGAGAATTATCTGTGAGTCCCGGACATTGTTTCGCGGTTGCTAGCTGGTTATCTATGCTGTCGAGCGGATTGAGAATGTATAGGGCCAGTAGGTTGATATTGAGATGTATGTTGTATCTGAGCATATCATCGTCATGAAAAGAGATTTTCTGCATTGGTTTATTACTACATGGCTGCGGGCCTAACTATCACCAGTTTTCTCACTTTACATGGCCCCGAGGGACCATTTTCAGTTATCCATGGTTATAAATGGATTATGAAACTGGTTTAATGGATCTTCTTGAAGTTAAAGGGATTAATATTTGTTTATCATATTGATACATGAGATTATACTAGACTCGGATGGGCCGAGCGCTAGACATGGTTTTATTACTGGTTTTATTGATTGTAGACCCGGATAGACTTTGGGCACCCATGTTGGGATCTTGAAAGCTGGTATGTGGTCTCGGAGACCTTCATGGACCTTGTCGATCCAGACTAGGGGCTATGGGCTGAGAGTGATGGAGGAGGGGTATACGGAGGAGTAAAGGTATACGGGGGAAGCCTTTCATGGGTCTTACCTACTGGGCCTACGGGCGCCAGAGGAGGTGCATACGGTATCACTAGCACACCATAGCATATCATTCATTTGTTTGCACGGTTCCACTCTTGTTTGCTATTTGCTGAGTGTACTTTCCGGTAGTATGAGATACCAAAGGGCTTGTATTCACTTGTATGTATTCCTCGGGTGTATGGGCGCTTGTTGAAATTGTGTAGATTAGTTTTACTTGTTCCTATTGTAGTTACCTTCTAGCTTACTTTTCGATCATCCTTACCTTGTGAGCTATATTGTTAACATGTTTATGTTTAGTTGCCTTTCTTTCTCTCCCTTTATTTGAGGTTACGGGTATACCGCGTTGTTCGTTAAAGCTTTCTTTCTTTATTGTTGTTGCAAGGATCCAGGTGCGTTCTCTACTCTTTCACCTACGTTCTGTGGTACATCTTTTGTGGCTAGCATTAGTATACTTGTATTCTTTTATGCCTTCTATCTGTTGCTAGCTTCTGTTTACTTAACTCTATTTGCTTCTGTGACCCCTTTTCTTCCTTTATCTGCTGTCTACTGTTTTTACATCTTATATATGCTCAGTCGGCCTATGATGCCTACTGGGTACCCATTGCTTATGTAATTGGTGCTCATACTACACTTGTGCATCTTCCTGGTGTAGATCTTAATGTGGGCTATCGCCGTTGACATGGAGACCTCGTGTAGCTTTTGAATATCCGAGACATAGGGTGAGCTCCTAGTGATCGGACCTTGGCTATATCTCTTCTTTTGGCACAGTTGTCTCTTTTGTATATTCATAGACAGTTGTATATTTTACTTTTGCACTCTCTTGTACTCTGTATATCTAGTAGTGGCTCATGTACTTTTGATACCAGGTCGTGGGATGGTGTAGTTTTGTATATATATATATTGAGGTTGCTCTTCTCTTGCTTTGCCGTTTTACCTTCTTTCGCTTGTTATCCTTATTGTGCGTGCTTCACTTAGATTGTGGCCCATTACCAACCGTTCTGGGTTACGGGGATTGGTTTGCCTATGGAGGGATTCTAGGTGCCATAATGACCTGAGAAATCGGGTCGTGACAACTTAAGATTTACATAATACTATTATAGTTTATGTTTTTTTACAAATTTATTAATTAAAGCTAACTAATCAAATAAGTTTAATTTTAAAAAGGTCAAATTCATATTTTTTTAACATTAAGCTTAAGATTAATTAATGACCCATTGTATTTCTCTAAGCTTAAGCTTAAGATTAATAAGCTTAAGCTTAAGGTCAAATTCATATTTATATATGATTAAGGTTTTTTATTTTTAACATAATTTAGTACTGACCCATTGTATTTCTCTAAAAAAATACGTCATATATATATAATATATATATATATATATATATATATATATATATATATAAAGAAAAAAGTAGAAGGAAAAGTGCGAGATTCGAGAATTGTAGGTTTATCTTTAAATTATTGATATGTGACATTATATAACAATTAAAAATAATATAATCTATCTAAACATTATATTTATTAAAATAATACAATACAATACAATGTAATATATTATGAAACAATACATAATAATCATCCAAACAATGTGTTGTGAATCAACAAACCTGATGAGGCTTTGAAGAAGAAACAAAAGCTTACAATTGTAATAGAATCAAAGAGAAAGAGGGGATAAAGAAAAAACCAAATTATGATTTGAAGGGAAGGAAGAGAGAGAATAAAGAATCAATGCTTAAATTTTAGAAAAAGAAAAAAACCTCTGAGAATTTATGTGATGTTACGTTGGTGTTTCTCTGTCTCAATATATAAATAAAGAGTCTTAAATCAAAAGAACCAAAAGTGGTCGAATTTTTTGCTACAATATATATTTATTTATTTAATAAATATGTCATATTATATAACTCAAATAAGGAAAAAATAAATACACAAGATTAGTTGATTTGAAAGTCTTTAATTACATAACTTAAATAAGAAAAAAACTAATACATAATAATTTTTTTCCACTTTTTCCTTTTCTAAATTCATTTTCCTTATCTACGGAACCTACTTGTTCCTCTTTTTTCCTTTTTTTAATCATGTAAAGTTTTATTTTACTAAATAATGAAATAATAAATTTAGGAAAATAGTAAAAGACAATTTTGTCTATTGGAGAGCCTTTAATGAAGGGCAAAAAGTTTAAATCACATTATAAGGTCCTTTTACACTTTTAATATAACTAGTCAAGTATATGTGTGTTGCATATGTGTCTCTCGTCAATCAATAAAACTATATATGAAAGAGAAAAATTATTCGAAAGTAGCAATTGACGTTAGAATAAATTTTATATCTATTTAAATGATATAGCTTGTACCCAAAAGAAAAAAGACAACGATTAGAGCCTATTATTAAAAATAATAACGATATGCCAGATCTCATAGTTTATTCACAATTGAAACAGTTGCATATAATCAAATTTTAAAAGAGAATTCATATAGAATTAGAATGACTAACCAATTTCTTGTGATAGAATGTAACGACCCAAGAATCTAGTCAAAATTGTAAATAAGATAATTTCAAATTACTAATTGTATGAGTCATTATAAATAAAAATCACAAAAAACTTCTCAAGTAACAATTATTTGTCAAGAATACATGATAATTTATTATTTTAAACTTCAAGAACATACTAAAATCACAAAAGAAAACTTTTCAATTAGCAATTGTCTATAAAAATACATGATAATTTATTTTTATAAGCATAAAAATATACTAAAATTTTAGAAAACTTACCTCAAATCACAAGCAAATTTGTCTCTTCAATCATAGATACTATCAGTATTTTAGAAAAGAAAATCTCAATTAGCAGTTGTCTATATACTTTGGTACTTTGGTAAAGAGACAAATACTACAAATAATGAAAGCATAACCAAGAATAAATATACCAAAAAGAATAACATATACATTGAAACGTTAGATCTTCAAACATTAAAAAGAATGAATACACAGTACTGCAAAGCAAAACAAACCACATTAAATAAACCAAAAAAAAAGTAATAAAAAGTAAAGTCACAATGAGACTCAACAATCTGTAAATGTGGTAAAATACACCAAACAAATATGAAGGAGATACTACGTAAATTGATTGTTATTTGTTGATGCTTGCACGTTGGTAACCCTTTATATAGCAAAAAAAAACGGTGCCAAGTGTTTTTATTCGTGTGGAATAGGTGTTGCAACTTCGAGAATAAACAGGACACTAATTAATTAATGATAGAATTTCATATAATCTTACCATATATCATTTAAAAAAAACCACTTCAATATTATAAATATAATGTCACGATCCAACGTCTCGGATCGTGCGGGTACCTACTCTAATCCACCTAGGTAGGAGAACTCTTACCACCCATTTAAGACAATACGCGAAAGTCAATAAGAAATCATAAAAATGCCTTTAAAATTTACAACCTCTAAATACAACTGAAACCTTTCCGAAGGAACTAGTCTACATGTACAAGAGCTACTAAGAGGAAGTACAAATTCAAGACGCAACTTTCATCGTAGGAACAATAACATAAGTTGTTGGAGATCTTTAGTGCGTCAAGCATGAAACATCTACTGAATCTTGCGACCAGACTATACCCCAAAAAGGGTATAGCAAGAGTAGTATCAGTACAAATAACACGTACTGGTAAGCATCATCGGTTGACCCAAATTAAATCACATAAACATCACATAAATATCCAAAAAGAAATATACAACTCAAGAGTTATTAGTCAGAGGTCTTTATTTAAATAATTCCTTAACATCTTGAGATATTACCAGTCTTATCATTAAAAGGAAACCTTCCTCGTTATCATGTCAGGCCTCATTATATAGCTCCGTAACAAAATCCCTCTGTATAGCTCTCCAACACTGAGATGTGAACTACGTGCCATGGTCTGAAATGATAGAAGCTGGGACCCCGTGCAACCGAACAACCTCATGAATGTAAATCTGAGCTAACCTCTTAACACTATAGGAAGTCTGAACTGGCAAGAAGTGGGCCGACTTATTCAGCCGATCCACAATCACCCAAATGGAATCAAAACCCCGAGAAGTACGAGGAAAACCGATAACAAAGTCCATAGTAATACCTTCCCATTTCCACTCAGGAATGGGAAGTCGCTGCAACAAGCCACTTGGTTTCATGTGCTTGAACTTCACCTGCGGACAGCTTAAGCACCGAGATACTAACTCTACTACGTCCCACTTCATACCACTCCATCTGTAAAGCTATCTCAAATATCTATACATCTTCATTCCGCCAGGATGAATGGAGTATCTAGAGCAATGTGCCTCACAGAGTATCAACTGAATCAAATCACCAACCCTCGGAACACAAAGTCAGCCGTCAAATCTCAGAATACCATCAGAACCAAAAGTAGCTTGGCTGGCCTCACCCCGAACTACCTAATCACAAAGGTCGCACAAACTCTTATCCTCAAACTGTCAGCTCTTGATCTGATCAACTAGAGTAGAATGGACCTCAACACTGGCAAGAACTCTGCTAGGATCCGATAAGTTGAGCCTAACTAATCGGTTAGCCAAGGACTGTATGTCCAAGGCCAATGGTCTCTCAGAAACTACAAGTGAAGCTAGGCTGCCCATACTCACCGCATTCTGACTCAAGGCATCCGCTACTATGTTTGCCTTGCCTGAATGGTATAGAATAGTGAAATCTTAGTCCTTCAGTAGCTCAATCCATCCCCTCTGTCTCGAGTTTAGCTTCTGCTGAATCATAATGTACTGAAGACTACGGTGATCGATGAATATCTCACAGTGGACTCCATATAAGTAGTGCCTTCAGATCTTAAGCGCGAAGACTACCGCCGCCAACTCCAAGTCATGAGTGGGGTAGTTGCGCTCATGAACCTTTAGCTGTCTCGACGCATATGCTATCACTCGACCCTACTGCATCAAAAAACAACCAAGACTGACCCCTGAAGCATCACAATACACAGAGAAACTCTGACTCTCAACCGGCAAAGTCAGAACTGGAGCTGAAGTCAATAAGGTCTTAAGCCTCTGAAAGCTATCCTCGCACTTATTCGACCACTGGAATGGGACATCCTTCCTAGTCAACATAGTCAAGGGTGCTTCTATGGAAGAAAATCCCTCAATGAACCGCCTGTAGTACCCGGCTAAACCAACAAAGCTGCAAACCTCGGTAGGAGTAGTAGGTCTAGGCCAATCACGAACCGTAAAAATCTTACCCAGATCAAACCTAATCTCATCCTTAGACACCACGTACCCTAGGAATGCAATTGACTCGACCAAAACTCACACTTTGAAAACTTGGCATAAAGCTGATGATATCTTAACGTCTGAAGTATAGTCCTCAAATACTGCTCATGCTCTTCCCTACTCCTTGAGTATATCAGAATGTCATCAATGAAGACTATCATGAGAATATCCAAATACGGGCTAAGCATCCTATGCATCAAATCTATAAAGGTTGCGGGGGCATTAGTCAACTCAAAAGACATCACCAGGAACTCATAGTGGCCATAACGTGTCCTGAATGCTGTCTTAGGAATATCCTCTGCTTTAATCCTCAATTGATGCTAGCCGGACCTCAAATCAATCTTTAAAAACATAGCTGAACCCTAGAGCTGATCAAAGAAGTCATCAATCCTCGTCATCGGATACCTATTCTTCACTGTCACCTTATTCAACTACCGATAGTCAATACACGTCCGCATCGTCCCATCCTTTTTCTTCATGAAGAGGATAGTAGCACCCTAAGGGTACACACTCGGTCTAATAAACCCCTTAGCTAACAAATCTTGGAGCTTCTCCTTAAGCTCTTTCAACTCAGCTGGAGCCATACGGTAGGGAGGAATAGAAATGGGCCTGGTGCGCAGCTCTAACTCAATGGCAAAATCAATATCTCTCTCAAGTGGAAGGCCTGGCAGGTCGGTAGGAAACACATCTAGGAAGTCTCTAACCACAGGAATAGACTCAGAAGATGAAGGGTCAGCACTAGCATCTAGGATATATGCTAGATAAGTTAAACACCCACAGGAAATCAACTTCCTAGCTCGAAGACAAGAGATGATCCCAGATGGTGCATGGCTAATAGAACCCTGCCACACAACCAGGGATACACCGGGCACAGCTATGGTAACGGTCTTGGCATAACAATCAAAAACCGCATGGTGAGGGGATAACTAGTTCATGCCCAGTATCATATCAAAATCTAACATATCAAGGATCATCAAATCACCCCAAATCTCCAAATCACCAAGAGATATCACACAGGATCTCACAATTTGATCCACTACTAAAGAATCACCTACTAGGGTCGAAACAGAAACATGAATAGATAATGACTCACTAGCCAACCCCAAAAAAGGCAGAGAGTAGGCAGATACATATGAACAAGTGGATCCAGGATCAAATAAAGCAATAGTAGACTGATGGAATATAGAAGTTGTACCTGTAATCACAGCATCTGAGGCCTCTGCCTCCGGTCTCTTAGGAACCGCATACAACTCACGACAACCTCCACCTGCCCGACTGCCATCCCTATGACCTGCTCTGCCACACAGAACACCACCCCTAGTCTGACTACCACCCCCTCTAGTCGGAGGATGAACTGCTCGTAAAGGCTCGGTAGGCTGCCCTGTGCCCTACTGAGGGCAATCTCTAGCAAAATAACCAATCACACCACAAGGAAAACAAGCCCCTGATGACCTACTCTATCGTGATGAACCAGCAGAACCCGTATGGCCACCACGGCCTGATGCTCCAGAATTTGTACCCCTCAAAGTCTGACCACTATAGCCCTGATTGCTGCTTTGACCCTGCTCGAACTTTGTACTACCAGAATTCTGAAGTGCAGCCTGAATCGGCTAGCTGGACTGACCCTGGTGCTGCTATGGCTGATAACCCTAGCCCTATTGGCCTGAACCTCTACAACCATGCTTGGAACTGCTGTAGCCACCCTGATGTCGAGGCCTCTTATCTCTGGCCCCTTGATCATTTTGCTGTAAGTCCTCCATAGTTTGGGCATAGTCTGTGAGAGCCTAAAATGACCGACCACTGGAAACCAATATCTCAGCTGGCTACCTAATCTTTGACCTCAAACCCCATACAAATTTTCAAATCATATTTGCCTCGGTAGGAATGATCATTGCCCCAAATGGTGCAAGCTGATGAAAATGGGTCTCATACTCTGAGACAGTCATAGAATCTTGCATAAGCTGAGTAAATTGCTCCCTGCGATGCTCACGATCACTCTGAAGTAGGAACTTGGACATAAGGACCTCATAAAACTCAGACCAGGTCAAAGGAGGCGATGTAGAAGATCTGCAAGCAACATGTTCCCTCCATCATAACTTCGTTGGACCCTCCAGCTGATAGGTGGTATAACCAACTACATGAGTCTCCAACAAACCCTGATGGTGCAACATCTCCTCACATGTATTAATAAATCATGCGGGTCCTGACCCGACATACCAGCAAACCTCAATGGTGCCAATCGCAAGAACCTACCCAAAGTCTTCTGCTCCCTATCTGTCATAGCTGGGTGACAAGAAAGAGGTTGTGCAACTGAAGGAATCAGAACAACCTCGGCACGGGGAGCCGCAGTACCAGGCTACGCTCCTGAACTCTGAACACCTAGGGCTGCCCCCTGAGCGGGTGTCTGTGCTACCTCCGAAGGTCTCTCTCCAATTATATGCAATAGTAGAACAAGTAAACCCCTATTATCCGAAGACTGAGCTGGGGCTGAAGTTGGCATAAAAATAGGTGTTGGAACTGGTACTGGAGTTGGTGGTACCTGGGCTGCCCGCGGGTCCATATGTTGCTGCTCTGGAGCGAACTATGGCTCGTAGTCATACTCGGGCTCTACCTCAACTCTAGCAGCCCTAGCTGGTGCCGCTGCTTTGGGGAATCCATGACCCCTACCTTTACCCTTGTGACCACCTCGACCTCTAGCTGGAGTCGGAGGTGCAGGGGCAGGAGGCTCTCTTCTGCCAGAAGCTGAAGATCTCGTATGAACTATTTGTGTAAGAGTGAACTAGAGTAAGTGAGATTCCCATAAACTTTCAAGGATACTACGCACGAGATAGAAACAAGAAAAGTCAATTTTTTTCCTAAGATGTCACTATAGCCTCCCGAAGATTGAGTATGGATGTCTCCGCCCTGATCCGCAGGACTCTACTACACATTGGCTCCTATACCAATGGCACCGGTGAACTCAGGGCTCTGATACCAAGCTGTCATGACCCGATTTCTTGGTCATGATGGCACCTACAACCCCCCAGTAGGTAAAACAATCCTCGTAGCCCAGAATGGTCAGTAATGGTCTACTATCAAGCAAATGAAGCAGTAAATAGTTTAATAAGCCAAAGCAAGGGAACAAGATGAAGAAAATAGTTAACAGGAGTAATATATGTACAATGCGGAAGCTAAGCCAAACCCAAAAACTGGTATCATAGCGTATAAGAGCTGGATCTACATAAGGAGAACAAGGGTCCAAAACAATATACACAAAGCTGTCTCCGAGTAGAAATAGAGTACATAATCAAAAGATAACTAAAACCAAGCTTCGGTCGCAAGAGCTCACTCTCAATATAGACTATCACCAAAAGCAGCACCTCACACGAGTCTCCATGAGCTAACAACGATGGCCCATACTAGGATCTGCACCAGAAGATGCAGAGTGTAGTATGAGCACCAAATGCGAAGCATAAGGTGCCCAGTAGGTATCATAGGCAGACTGGGCACATATAAGATAAAAGCATAGTAACAGACAGAATAGAAGCAAGTAGTCACAGAAATCAATGAAAAGTAGACTGGAACTAGCCTAGAGAGAAGTCAACAGAACAACATACAAGGCTAGCAAATAGAATATATAAACGTAACAGGCACATGTGTAAGAAAGAAATAACGCACTTGGGATCCTTGCAATAACGGTATATACATAATAAGTTTAGAAATGGAGGGTATACCGATAACCTCAAGTACAAGGAAAGGAGAAGGAGAGTAAAGATAGGCATGCTCGAAAACAGGAATCAATAACCCAACTAGTCATACCAATCTCAAATCCAACAAGTAATAACTCAGCCGTATATAATATTATAAGCATAACCATAACAGGGGGATAACACCGCGATAAAGTAACAAGAGACTACCTACAGTCCCCCGGCCGCCCAAACAATGGAGGAACGCAAACAAGTGAAAACAAAACCCTCCGGCCGCCCATACAACCAAAGCTTACACTCAACAAACAGCAAACAAGGGTGGAGCCTCGAACAATGAATGATATGATGCATGATAACCTCAGGGTGGGATAGAAACTCTGTATGTACCTCATCTGGTGCCAATCGGGCCTAGTAGGTAGGTTCCATAGAAGGACACTGCCCATATACCTCTACTCCGCTGTATACCCTCCCTCCGGCAGACGCAGCTCAAGGGCCCAAGCTCAGACGGCAAGGTACATGGAGGTCTCGGACCCCATACTAAAATTCAGTACCAAAACATATTATTCAAAGCAAGTCTGGGTTTAAAATAGTGACCCAGTATCGAATATGCATGCCCAGACCCTATTCAGGACTAAAATAGTGAGAAAATATCTCAAAAACCCCTCCAAGGGTGCCCGAGCGTAACCGGGTCTAAATAGTAGAAAGTCATCCCAGATGCTCGGATCGATCGAGGCTAAAACCATCCCAATTTAAAAGAAACTCAACTAGCACCCCGGCCCTGCCGAGTCTAGCGTTAATTGTAAAACTGGTGATAGAAATCATGATTTGACCTTCTTTTACCCCAAGAAGATTCACAGGTTAAATCAAACCATTTTTAATTTATTTCCATCGAAAATGGGCCTCCGGGGCCATGCAAAGTTTAGAAAACAATATCAGTAGGCCTGAAGCCAAAATCACAATAAAACATGGATAAACCCTCTTTATATGCATGTAAATGAATGATCAACACAAATAGCCACCCAACAACTCATAATCAACCTATCGGCCCTGCACAGGTTCCAATCACTCTACAACACAAATAGCCAGCATAATATCACGTTAATGATGCTCGGGATTCACGAGCACCCTCGAATAACCCACCATTTATGTTCCAGAGTCAAAATGAGGCCACGTAGGGCCATAAGGGTGATAACATCAACTACTAAGAATACTACACATAACGGTGAGAAGAAACGGGGTGAATCGCGGAAAAACGGTCAGGGTCTGTGGTACCAACCTAATAACCCAACCCAAGGATGCCAACTAGTACAATTTTATCCGATATATGCTAAGTCTAGGGAGTTTAGACCGTAACCTACCTGTCGTTCAATGACAAGCTGCTGGGACAATGAAATCCAAGCTCGAATCGCTCCGAAAAACCCCAAACGATGATCAAACAATCAAAAACATAGATAATACATTAAAATGAGTCTAACGATACCCATATCACTATAATTCTAGCCGGGTCAAAATCTAGGTCAAAAGTGGGCCCGCTAGGCCCACAACCTGAAACCAAAAATGAAAAAGAGCACGATGACCACCACGATGCCAAAAAGACATGCTCCAAATTTGAGCATAATTGGCCAAGAGAAGGGCGCTAAAATAGCCCGCTCAAAATGGAGATAAAAGATGGAATTTTAAGAATGAAAATCAGAATTTAGGCAAGGATTACTTACCAAAATGATGGAATTTTAAGCCAAGACGGATAACTCTTCAAGACAACGAACATGCAAGAGCTACGAGGCAGAATCTACCACAAATTACAAGCTTGGGTATGAGAAAAAATGGTGGATTCTCAAGAAAACAAAAAGGGAAGCATGTTGGGGAAGAAAGCTTACCAAAAATCGAAGAATCACAAATAATCGATGAACAATTGATTTCCCCAAAGCTAAGACTGATATGGAGCAATTTAGTAGAGAGTAAATGTGTTTTAGAGTGAGAAAGTTTGAGAGAAAATGCTGGAAAAATGAAATAATAGAAATATATAGTTGCAGGAAACTGGCCAGCGCCAACGGCGCACAGGCAGCTCTATCACGCTGGCCAACCAAAACGCGCTTGAGCGTGATTGCGCTGGGCCAGTGCCGATGGCGTTGAAGGCCTGGCTGCAACAATTTTCTACAAATTTTTGAAAACTCCACAGGGTATTCCAGGCACAATCGGAAACCGCTATTCAAAAATCAATATTGCTAATAGAGTGGAAACGACGTTCCGTACTCAACAGAATCGATGAAACTTCCGTACGAGGTCGATTCAAAGAAATATTAACCCAAGTCAACACTAATGAAAAGGAATCCAAAATCTCAAAATGAGTTTGGCTCACCCAAAACCCAAACCAACCACCTTTCCAACCCAAACTCATCATTCCGGAGTTGATGGAATTGTCATATTTAGAATCCGACACTCGGATCATCGAAAGCTACCCAAAGTTACACTTTCAACTCCAAATGGCCTGAAAATAGAGAAAACCACACAAAACCCATACCGGAAGATCTCAGGCCTCAACTGAAGGTCCAATTTGACCAAACTCAATGCTCTGGAACTAACGGAACTATCAGAATTCAATTCTGAGCATGTTAGATAAGAATGTTGACTAAAGTCAATGATATTCTAAGTTAAAGCTCTAAAATAGGAAAAAGGGCAAAACAACCAAACGAACGACCAGGGAACCAAACTACCAGTCACAGTAAGTCATAACTGACTTGGGGCCACTACAGAATAGCTCTAATAGTACAATGAATGCGTAAATGCGAAGATGACCGAAAGGGTCATCACACTAACTTAGACATCGGCTCAAGTCAACATACCACTCTTAATAAGACTCTAAGTTAACAACCATGATGCAATCATTATATAAATCATGTCCCAATTACATAAGTAATAGACAACATAGAGTTACATCATAACTTGACATCAACCCGGACCACCCGAGGATCCCTAAGACAACAGTTATGGCAATTTACATGCATCTCAGTTCACATAAAGAAACCACCCTTAGCAATTGAGCACATAATTAGATAAGCAGTTAAGCCTGGTTCATTCAAGGAACCAACATGTATATCAAAAAATAGTTAAGCCCAATTCTCTCAACAAACCAATTGTTGAGCCCGGTCCAACTCAAGGAACCAATATTTACACAAATAAATAGTTAAGCCCAGTTCAACTCAAGCAACCAACATTTACATCAAGTAAACAGTTAAGCTTGATTCAACTCAAGGAACCAACATTTATATCAAGTAAACAGTTAAGCCTGGTCTAACTCAAGGAACTAACATTTACATCAAATAAACAGTTAAGCCCTGTCCAACTCAAGGAACCAACATCTATATCAAGTAAATAATTAAACCCGGTACAACTCAAGGAACCAACATTTATATTAAGTAAACAGTTAAGCCCAGTCCAACTCAAGGAACCAACATTTACATCAAGTAAATAGTTAAGCCCAGTCCAACTGAAGGATCCCAAATATATGTCCATAAATTAGACCACACAAGGGTCCCCAAATATATACCAAGTAACCAGACTACACAAGTATCCCAATTTTATTAGTCAAAATTATCACTCAGTTCACTCAAGGAACCCATAACAACAACTATAATATAATTTGGTCCACTCATGGAACCAATATAAATAGCAATAATAACAGTAATCATAAACTCGATCCACTCGAGGAACCGTCACACTCACCAATACCTTATACACCCATGCTAAGGGTCTTATGGTCTCCACTAGCCATGACCTGCAGGGGATGAGCTCTTGTCCATGTACTGTATCGGCGTAGTACCCAAGCCAACCAATGAATCATAGATATTGTACTAATGTGGTACTCTAGCCAACCAATTAATAACATCAACTAATCCTGTGAAGATATCCAAGTACCGGTATATCTCACAATAATAACAGATATCAGAACAATAACAACCCCTACGAGAATAAGCAATCATACTTGTACGGTCAACAAGCCTTTAATATAATCTCATTATAGGTGATTAACACTTAGGATACTATTTAACAATTACCTTACTTAAGCATGCATTTCAAAAATAGACACCAATGATGAGACTCAAAAGCACTCTCCTGAAGGAGGTGGTAGCGATCTTCAACCGAAAAAATAAGTAACCCAACAAGATGTCACGATTGAATTTAGAGAACAATGTAAAGGCTATTGAGATAATAAAGAATTAAAGAAACTTATTAAAGTTCAAAAAGCAAGAAGAAATAAAATGATTGGGGGTTTGTTATTTGGAAATACGAACGTGATTACAATTACGAAGTTGACCAACCTTTGCAATGCAAGGATATCAAGGGAGAATTGTGAATGGAAATTACTTCAAATCCATACGATCCATTACAAATTTATCAACTACTTACTAGATTAAGCATGGGTCAATTAAAATATGCCTTGGAGTCTCAATTATCCACCAATATCTCTCGATAATTGGTAAATATTTTTCAACTAGTTCTCTCAAATATATCTAAGTGTCAACAAAGCTATTCCAATTATGGCAAAACTAGAATCACTATTTCTAGCTCAATTACTTAAATGAGGATTAGAGCCTCAAGTTAGTGCTAAGTAACTTTTCCCCAACTTCGATTCACTCTTTCAAGCCAAATCAAAGTAAAAGAGGCAATTCCAAGGGTTGATCACTCCCTTTAAAATCAATTCAAGCACAAGATTAATTAGATAATCAAAGACCTAATTCATAAACTAGAAAATATTTAATAAATTGTAAAAGCACAAGATAAGAATTCAAACACAAATAATTTTTATTTCTAACACAAAATCCAAATCTCAAATCAACCAATGCACCTATAATTTTAGCAATACAAAGCAAGAGTTGAAGAAATAAACTAAAGATTTTATAATAAAAGATTTCAGTCTTCACTCAAATGGTGTTGGATGATGAACTTGCTCTCCAAGCTAGCCAAAAGTAGGTGTCTCTATGGCCAAGGATCAATAATAGATGAAAAGATGAAAGATATGTTCCTAAAATAGCTGGGAGGTGTTTTATGTGGATTGGAACTTCCAAAAGTGTGAAATGACCAAGTTGGGCCAGACTGGAGCTCGTTAGTCGCACCTGTGGAACTTTTCATCGCAAGTACATGGCCGCCGTGGAGGAAAATTTGGTGCAAGTGTGGTACTTGACTGACATCAGCATTAGCCGTAGGTACGCAGGTTTCTTCACAGTTGTGAGAGCGCTCGCCCCAAATGCACACAGGGGCGGTAGACCTAGAAGCTTACAGTGTTGTCTTTCTCATTTTTTCTCCACTTTACTTATTTTTCCCCAATTACTTTATGTTCTCTGCATAAATAATGATCACCTGAAATATAATTAAAACACGCCATAAGTAGTCTTATATCACCATTAGAAGACGCAAAAGCATAGAGAAAGAGTTGTAAATAAGTGGTAAATTCACCACTTATCAACACCCCCAACTTAAGTTTTTGCTTGTCCTCAAGCAAATTACAACCAAACTCAAAAGAGACTCTAACTAATTCAAGCACAAGTCCATCCAATCAGTTTCACAACACACTTTTCACTTAAGCACAAAGAATATAATTTTGGTTGGTACTAATAATTACTTGATCATAAGTAAATGCTTAACAAAACAATCCCCTCAATTTCATACACATTTTCAAGAGTTGTGCTAGATTTTCAAGGATGATCAAGTGACAACAACCAATCCTCAAGAAGTGACTCAAAACCACTAGTTACTCACACATACTTTTTTGACTCATTTTCGGAATTTATCAATATCACCAACTATCCTAATTCACATGCCCTCACAAAAATGAAAGTCCTCAAAACACTTTATTCACAAAGATAAAACAAGGTACAAATGCACAAGCAATCACACTCACAAAGAACTTCAAGTATCAAACCATAAGCTTGCCCTTATTTTCATTCGCCACTAACTCAAAAGCAATTAGTTAGAGATCTCAAAGTACTTTACTAATCTTGTAATGTAGGCTTGGGTAAGGGTAGGATAAGCATTTGGATTAAGGTGACTACATCCTCCTTGAACACTACACAACCTTTTCAATTTGAAACCAAAGCCATTTTCTTTGCCATTTTCTTGCAACAGAAAGCACTATTTCACTTGTTTTATTTGATGCCCTATTTTTATCATTCTATTCACCTTGGAGGTTTCTTTTCCTTTTCGCTTTCCTCTTTTCCTCTCATTTTTTCTTTCTTTTCCAAATTCTTCCTTTCTTTTGACAATTCTTTAGGATTTGACCAACAAGCCATGATAAACTTACTTAGAACTCCTCCAAGGTATTTCTTTATCACCCCCAACTTAGGCTTTCAGCCTCAATTCACACTTGTAGAGTTCAAGAAGGGACGGGTTCAAATGAGGAATTTATTTTCAAAATGGTTCAAGGCTTGTAAAGAGGTTTGCCAAAGAAGAGGTATTAGGCTAAAAAAGGGTAACTAGTGATATAATTTAGTGCAATGGTAGGCTTTTAAGGCTAAGTAGGCTTCAACAATCACAAAGAAGGCCTAAGATCATTTTTCCAACCAACACAATTAAGACTATCATTTGAACGACTAACTGGGTAAGTTCTAGATGACACAAGCAAGCACAAGAATTATTTAACAAAACTCACCACATATGGCATGCAAATTATTCAAGGTGGATCAAATTCATTTCCTAAACAAGAACAAATAGAGACACATTTGCATCCAAATTATCACCACTAATGGGTCAAGAGTCACAAAAAGATCAAAAGAGTTGTCACTAACATCATTCTTTGCTATGCAACTATTCACACAAATATTTTGGAGGGGTATGATCAATTCGACTCAATTCACATGCAAGACTAAATCTATTAGTACCAAACAAATCACTATCAAAATTATCTCAAAGGATGATGATTTACACTTAAGAATGATGTCACCTAATCTATCATTGGGCCAAATCATCAATATAAATCGATATGGCTACTCAGAATTCACCAACATATATATCCAACACAATGGAACCTGCATTTGCACATGCATTTCGCATGTGCCAACTTGCGGTCCACAAGTGCCAATGCACATGCCAGGAAGTATAGGTTTCCCTGCTGCCCAGCATATGCAAAGCACTTGTGTTTCACAAGTCAACACTTGTGTCTCGTATGTGCGAAGCAGTGCCACTAAGTCAGGCAAGTTCAATCTAGCCTAACGGGTACTCAAACTTCCCCTATCTCTAAACACTAAATAAAGCTACTATAAAAAAATATAAAGAAGCTAGAAATGAAGAAGTACATAAATAAGTAACATAAGTGACCAATCCAACTGTGATGACCCTTCCAGTCATATTTGTGTTTATGCATTCATTGTACTGTTAGAGATTTCCTGTATTGACCCTAAGTCATTTATGACTTACAGGGACTGGTAGTTTGGTGCCCTGGTCATTCGTTTGGTTGTTTTTGTAATTTGCTTGTTTTAGAGCTTTAACTTAGAATATTGTTGACTTTAGTTAACATTCTTAGCTAACATGCTTGGATTTGAATTTTGACAGTTTCGTTAGCTCCGTAGCATTGAGTTTGGTCTATTTGGACCTTCAGATGAGGCTTGAGAACTTCCGATGTAGGGTTTGTGTTATTTTCTCTGTTTTCAGGCCATTTGGAGTTGAAAGTGTAACTTTGGGTGGCTTTTGATGATTAGAGTATCGGATTCAAATTCCGACGATTCCATCAGCTCTGGAATGATGAGTTTTGGTTAGGAAGGTTGTTGGTTTGGGTCTCGGGTGAGCGGGGCTCATTTTGAGCCTTTGGGTTCTTATTTGTTAGTGTTGACTTGGGTAAACATTTCTCTGAAACGACCTCGTATGGAATTTTCATCAATTTCGTTGAGTCCGGAACGTTGTTTCCACTCTATTAGCATTATTAGTTATTGAGTATTGGTTTTTGATTGTGCCCGGAATGCCCCGTGGAGTTTTCAAAAAGTTGTAGATTTTTAGTGCAGGCCAGGACTTCAGCGCAATCGCGTGATCGCGCCTTAGTGCCTGCAGCCGGCCAGTCCGATGGCGCATTGGAGCCTGGCTCCCTTGTGCCCGATGGCACAAGTTTAGCGCCAACGAAGCTGACTAGTGACCAACAACTATTTAAATCTTCTTCTTTGTTTTTCCATCCCTTTTCTCTCAACTTTCTCACTCTAAAACACAAGTTTCTCTCCACCAAATTGCTCCATATCAGTATTAGATTTGGGGAAATCAATTGTTGTTCGATAATTCGAGATCCTTCAATTCTTGATAAGTCATCTTCCCCAACTTGCTTTCCTTTGTTTTCCTCTAAAATCCACCATGGTTGCTCATACTCAAAGCTTGGAATTTGTTGTAGTGGCTGCCTCCTAGCTCTTGCATGATCGTGGGTGTGAAGGATTCTCCGTCTTGTCTTAAATTCCATCATTTTGGTAAGTAATCCTTGCCTAATTTCCCTTGTTTATTCTTAAAATTCTATCTTTGAACCCCAACTTGAGCGGGCTATTTTGGCACCCTTCTCTTGGCCAATTGTGCTCAATTTTGGAGCATGTCTTCTTGGCATCGTTGTGGTAATCGTGCTTCTTTTCATTTTTGGTTTTGGTTTGTGGGCCTCGCGGGCTCACTTTTTACCCGGATTTTGACCCGGCTACAATTGTAGCAATATGGGTATCATTAGACTCAATTTAACATATTATTTATATTTGTGATAGTTTGATTATCATTTGGGATCTCTCGGAGCGACTCGGGCTTGGACGTGTTATTCGGGTAGATTGTCATCATACGATAGGTAGGTTACGATCTAAACTCCCTAGTCTTAGCATATATCAGATAAAATTATACTAGCTGGCATCATTGGGTTGGGTTATTAAGTTGGTACCACAGACTTTGACTGCTTTTTCATGATTCGCTTCGTTTCTTTCCTCCATTGTGTGTAGTACTTTATAGTTGGTAGTATCACCCTTACAGTCCTGTGTGGCCTTGTTTGACTCTGTACCATAGATAGTGATTTATTCGAGGGTTCCAGTGAGTCTCGATCATTGTTATCATGATATTATGCTGGCTATCTCCGTTGTAGAGCGATTGGAGCCTGTGCAGGGCCGATAGGTTATTTGTGGGCCGGGGGCCACTGTTGTGATTGTGTATTCCATTCACCATGCATATAGATAGAGGGGATTTCTTCTTGATTTTTACTATGGTTTGGGCTTCGGGCCTACTGGGACTGATTTTCTAAACCTTGCATGGCCCGTGGGGCCTATTTTTGGTAAAAATGATCTAAAAGGGGTTTGGTAATGTCACGACCCGATTTCTCAAGTCATGATGGCACCTACAATCCCCCAGTAAGCGAACCAATTCCTGTAGCCCAGAACGGTTAGTAATGGGCTACTACCTAACCAAAATGCACCAGCAAGCAGAAATAAGCGAAAGCAAAACTCGAATATAAATACATAAAGGAAACTACACCAACCCCAAGACTTGGTATCAATAGTACAGAAGCTTCTAATAGGATACAAGTGCTAGAAGTAACAAAATACAACATAAATTGCCTCCGAAAGTACAAGGGGCAACAGTACAATAGATGAGATGTAGACAAGCCCCGACCATCAGGCGCTCACCCTAGTCTCAAAGATCCTAAAGCTGCACGAGTCTCCAACGTGATCAACGGCAAAAGCTCAGCTAATATCTGCACAAAAAAGTGCAGAAGTGTAGTATGAGCACCAAAACCATGGGTACTCAGTAGGTATCATAGGCCGACTGAGCGCATATAAGATATAAAAGCAGTAAGTAACAGATAGCAAGAAAGCAGTCACTGAAGCCATAAGCAAGGCACAAGGAGCTAGCACAGATCATCCATAACCAAGAGCTTCAAGTAACACATGCTAGCACATAGATACAATTACACAGAATCACAGGTGAAGGAAAGGAGAACGCACCTGGACTCCTTGCACAATAATATAAGTAAGTAGAGAGAGAGTTGAGAAAATAGCGGTATACCGGTAACCTCAAGTGGAAGGAAAAGACGGAGAGCAGTCTAACATACTCAAAATGGAATCAACCAGTATAAAGAAGTCATAACACCATTCCAATCACATGATAGCATAACCAGGGAATCACCTCACAAGTACAACCCTAGGATGAAATAACTAGGCCACAATAACCGAGAGATACCACTCAACTTCCCACAAGAATAGAACCAGAGTCTCACACTCTACTCAGAAGGCCACACAAAAGTGCCTCAATAAGATAGGACTCCAAAGCCCTCTCAATAATCAAAAATCCCACAACCAAAGCCTCAATAGGCTAGCCATCACTAATCTTTCAAGAACCGGGTGCCAAGACAAGCTCTAAGCAAAAACAGGAGTAAATATAGTCTACCTACAGTCCCAACGGCCGCCCATACAACCGAGGAACACAATCAAGTGAAAACAAACCCTCCGGCATCCCATACTACCGGAGCATACACTGAACACACAACAATCAAGGGTGGAATCCAATGCATGATATGATGTGTGAAATAGAACCTCTGTATGTACCTCCTCCGGTGACAATCAGGCCTAGCAGGCAGGTTCCATGGAAGGGCTCAGCCTGTATACCTCTACTCCACCGTATACCCTTCCCTCCGGCGCACGCAGCCCGAAGCCCCAGGCCCAGAGTGGCAAGGTCCATGGAGGTCCCTGACCCCATACTAAAACTCAGTATCAAGACATGTCATCTGGAAGCAAGTCCGGGATCAAGATAGAGACCCAGTCTCAAATATGCATGCCCAGACCCTGTCCAGGACTAAAGTAGTATAAAATGCCTCAAAAACCCCTCCAAGGGTGCCCGGGCTTAACCGGGTCTAAAACTGTAGTAAATCAAGTCTAGTGCTCCGCCCTGCAGAGACTAGTATCAGTAATAAAATCAAGTCTGGTGCTCTGCCCCGCAGAGACTAGTATCAGTAATAAAATTAAGTCTGGTGCTCTGCCACGCAGAGACTAGTATCAGTAATAAAATCAAGTCTGGTGCTCTGCCCCGCAGAGACTAGTACCAGTAATAAAATCAGTGCGAAAACATCCAAAAATCCCCTTTTTTATCATCAACAGTACCAAAAAGGGCCCCCAGGGCCATGCAGATTTAGGAAAACTATCAGTAGTGGCTCGCAGCCAAAACTGTAGTAAAACATGCAGGGGAAAACCTTTTTCATGGATGATATGCTCGCACATAAATATAAAAGTAGCCCAATGGCTCACAACAATTCCTAGCAGCCCTGCACAGGCCCAATAGCTACTCAGCAGACATAACCAGCCTAAAAGGATAATCTCTATGTCCGGGACTCGCGGACATTCCAAATAGCCCACCATCTATGTTCCAGAGTCAACACAAGGCCACACAGGACCACAAAGGTAATATACATTACTACGCGAATACTACAAATAACGTATGAAATAGACGGATGAAAGGTGGACAAGGTCTGGGGTACCAACCTATAAAAACCCATCCAAGGATGCTAATTAATGCAGTTATAGCCTATATACGCAGAGTCTATATAGGGGAAAACCATAACCTACCTGTCATCCGATGACTAGCTGCGGGAATGACATCGTCCAGTCTCGAATAGCTCCAGGAAGCTTTGAATCGCACAAAACAAATACTTTCAACTGAAACCCTAAATGAGTCTCTATGAAGCCTGACCAACCAAGGTAATGGAACAATTGCTAGAATCGACAAGGCTGCAAGAACGAGCCATAGCCATTTGATAAGGTGTTAATGTCACACTCGCGACCAGCCAACTCCAAAGCATAAAAATGAGGCCAATAACAATAACAAATGGCAGCTAAATCCAACAACAATACGTTAACCACATCTCCAAGGAGCGACGAGCTCCCGAGGCACTATTTCAAGGCATACTTCACGTTTGTCCAATCCAATCACTATCGTATGTGATCCCAAAAAGAATTGCACAATTTGGCAATCCGTCCAGCACCTTACCATAACCAGAACACCACAACAATAACCAAACATAACAAGATAAAGGGGCTGTCCAAAGCCACAAATCCAAAATACCACTTCGGGGCTCAGAAATCCATAAAACAATACTAGAACATATAATAACGAAGGAGGGTCGTAGGGGAGAGATTTCCTTGACAAAAATATTCAATATTCCAAGATTAACCACCTGCCTCTTTGCAGGAACAACAAACATATCCAAATCCAACAAGAAACTACTACAAGTTATCGAAAAATACAACTTTTCGTGACTAGAAGCTTAGAATCTTGATTCAACAAATAGATAAGTGTACGGGATCCATACCTCGCCAATATAACTCCGTAGCTACTGCCAAATACTCAGAAAATACCTGCTGAATTGCTGCATCAACACCCACGAAGATACGCCATGAAATCGACGGGGAAAACTATACCAAAATGACGAGCTCGCGACGTAGAGCAACTTCCGTTAAACTTCCGAATTGAAAGGATAAAAGTCCATGGATTATTTATGGGCCTTACATCTGATTTTCAGTGCATTTTGGGTGAAAATAATGAGTTAAAACGAAGGAGAAATCAGCTTTTATAAGCTGAACTGACTTAGGACGTGGGCCCCGCTTTGACGTGTCTGCTTGCGCAGTCTTATGAAAACATGAATGTCTCTCTATTCTGAAGTCATATGGACAAACGGTTTAGTGAGTTGGAAACTAGACTCGTAGACCTTCGATTAGGTATATTGTGGGCCCATTAACTCTTTAAATATAGGGAGAAACACCCCAAGACATTTAACCCAAATTTGAAGAGAATTCCTTAAAGGAATTTACAATAACTTTTTCCGACTTTTGTTTCGCAACTTGCTTGACTTCAAAACTTATCATACGACCATTTTGTGATTATAATACCTCATAACACATCCTTCTTAGTATATTAGACTCTATTAGTCTTACCCTAAACGCACGGGTTACTTTAAACCTTCCAAACGGGCGAGGTGTTACACGAGGCATTTCTTTAACTCGAACTTTCGAGTAAGGAATTCCTTTGACCTAGAACCTTGGTTTAATTCTTTGATATTACCAAGAATGTTGTCAGAAGTCAATGATTTCCAAAGTTGAAGCTCTAAAATGAGGAACGGCCATAGAGACCAAACAAATGTCCCGGGCACCGAACTACCGGTCCCGACAAGCCATAAATGACTTGGGCCGCTACAAGTAAGCTCTAATGGTACAAGTAAGGCAAAAATGTGTAAATGACCAGAAGGGTCATTACAGGTAACGTTTTGATGGGTCTTCTTGGGGTAAGGGAGTTTTAAAGGATATTTTATCACTAGTTCCACTTATACAGGACTCGACGGGGTCGAGTGCACGACTTATTTACTATAGCTTCCGGGGTGATACTGGACTAGGTGGGGTCGTGTGCTAGAACTATTGGACTTGCTATTTTAGACCTGGATACCCTCCAAGAAACATTACTTGGGGATTGATTTGAGATTTAGGGGCATCAAGTATGTTAGTCGGGGGCCTCCATGTACCTTGTCATTCCGGACCAGAGGCTGCGAGTTGTGGGTACCGGAGAGGGGGTATATGGTGTAGTAGGGGTATATGAGTGTGACCTTCCATGGATCTAGTCTTTTGGGCCTTATAGATCACTGGAAGTGGTTAACATACGGTACTATTATCACTCTTGACTTAGCATGGCATCATATCATTCATCTGTGTGAGGTACCACACTTGTTTGATGTTTGTTGATTGTATGCTCCGGTAGTATGGGATGCCGGAGGGATTTGTTTTCACTTATTTGCGTTCCCTGATTGTATGGGAGGCCGGGGGATTGTAGGTAGACTCTTGTTACTTTATCATGATACTATCCCCTGTCTCAGTTATGATTTAGAGATATTATACGGCAACGTTATTCGTTTGGGTTTTGAAATTGATATGATTAGTTTGGTTATTGATTTCTGTTTTCTGAGAATTTCCATCTTTTCTCTTCTCTCCCACTCCTTATACTTGAGGTTACCGGTATACCATCCACTTTTTAAACTTATTATGTATATACTGTTATTGCAAGGATCCCAGGTGCGTTATTTCTTGCTTACACTTGTGCCTGTTGTGTATATATTCTACTTGCTAGCCTTGTATGTTGTTCAGTTGACTTTCCTCTAGGCTAGTTCCTGTGTACTCTTTGTTTATTTCTGTGACTACTTTCTTCTATTTTGTCTGTTACTACGCTTTTATCTTATATGTGCGCAGTCGACCTATGATACCTACTGGGTACCTTATGCTCCACATTTGGTGCTCATACTACACTCTGTATCTTCTGGTTGAGATCCTAGTGTGGGCCATCGCCGTTAGCTCATGAAGACTCGTGCGAGGAGCTATTTTTGGTAATATTCTGGACTGAGGGTGAGCTCTTAGCTACCGAAGCTTAGCTTTTAGTTATCTTTTGATTATGTACACTATTTCTACTCGGAGACAGCTTTGTGTATATATTATTTTAGACCCTTGTACTCCTTATGTAGATCCGGCTCTTATACGCTATGATACTAGGTTTTTGGTTTTGTTTAGCTTTCGCATTGTATATATTACTCCTGTTATCTATTTTCTTTATCTTGTTCCCTTGCTTCCTCTTATTAAACTATTCTTCCACTTTGTTTGCTAGATAGTAGCCCACTACTGACCATTCCAGGCTACGGGGATTGGTTCGCCTACCGGGGGATTTTAGGTTCTATCATGACCATGAAATCGAGTCGTGACAGCTTGGTATCAGAGCTCTAGGTTCACCGGTTTCATCGGTATATGAGCCAATGTCTAGTAGAGTCCTGCGGATCAGGGTGGAGACGTCTGTACTTAATCTTTGGGAGTATATAGTGATATCTTAGGAAAAATTGGACTTTTCTTGTTTCTATCTTGTGCATAGTATACTTGAAAGTTTCTTGGAATCTCACTTACTCTGGTTCACTTTTCCACAGATGGTTCGTACAAGATCTTCAACTTCTGACGGAGGAGAGCCTCCTGCCCTTACACCTTTGACTCCAGTTAAGGGTCAGGGTGGTCGCAAGGGTAGAGGTAGGGGTCGTAGATTCCCTAGAGCAGCGGCACCAGCTAGAGCTACTAGAGTTGAGTTAGAGCCCGAGTATGACTACGAGCCAGAGTTTGCTCCAAAGCAGCAGCATGTGGACCCGAGGGTAGCCCAGTGCCACCAGTTCCAGCACTAGTTTTTATGCTAGCTTCATCCGCAGCTCAGTCTTTAGATATTAGGGGTTTACTTGTTTAGCTATTGGGTATGATTAGAGAGAGACCTTCTAAGGTAGCACATACACCTGCTCAGGAGGCAGCCCTGGGTGTTCAGAGTTCAGGAGCGTAGCCTGCTACTGCGGCTCCCCGTGCCGAGGTTATTCTGGTCCCTTCAGTTGCACAACCTCTTGTTCCTCGCCCAGCTATGACAGATGGGGAGCAAAAGGCATTGGGTAGGCTCTTGAGATTGGAACCACCGAGGTTTGCTGGTACATCAGGTCAGGACGCACATGACTTTATTACTACATGTGAAGAGATTTTACACCATCTTGGATTGCTAGAGACTTATGGAGTTGGATATACTACATATGAACTGGAGGGTCCAACTAAGTTATGGTGGAGGGCTCAGGTTGCTTGCAGACCTTCTACATCACCTCAGTTGACTTAGTCCGAGTTCTATGAGGCCTTTATGGCTAAGTTATTGCCACAGAGCGATAGGGAGCGTCGGATGGAGGATTTCAGTAGACTTGCTCAAGATTCTATGACTGTCTTAGAGTATGAGACTAGTTTCCATCAGCTTGCTCCCTTTGGGTCTATGATTATGCCTACTGAGGCTGACAGGATCTGTAGATTTTTTGGGGGGACTACGGAGAGTGTTTAGAGAGCCCGCAGAGATATTGGTTGCTCGTGGTCGGTCTTTCCAGGCCATTGCGGACTATGTTTGTATTATAAAGGATTCACGTCATCATGAAACCAGGGCCAGAGATAAGAGGCCTCGACATCAGGGTGGCTACAGTGGTTCTAAACATGGTGGTAGAGGTTCAGGCCAGTGGGGCCGTGGCTATCAACCACAGTAGCACGAGGGTAGTCCAGCCAACCAGTTCAGGCTTCACTTCAGACTTCTGGTAATACCCATTTTGAGCAGGGTCAGAGAAGTCAACATGGTCACAGTGGTCATTCTGTGAGAGGTTACTTCTGGGGCATTGGGCCAAGGTGGCCACACAGGTTCAACAAGTTTATCTCGATAGAGTGGGCCATCAAGGCCTGCTATGAGTGTCAAGTCAGCAGTCATTTTTTCTGAGATTGCCCCAAGTAGGGTACAACCTGTTATGAGTGCGGAGTTAGTGGCCATTTTGCTAGAGATTTCCCTCAGCGGAGTACAGTTCAGCCTATTTTCTCTATTCAGCCACCAGCTCGAGGAGGCGGTGGTCAAGGTAGAGGTGTTGCTCGATGTGTAGAGCAGGTGGTAGGGATGATGGTCAGAAAGGTGGAGGTCGTCATCAGTTCTATACGGTCCCTGGGAGACCGGAGGCAGAGGCCTCGGATGCTGTGATTACAGGTATGATTTTTGTGTGCCATCAGTCTGCTACAACTTTATTTGATCCTGGATCCACTTGTTCATATGTATCTGCCTACTTTCTGCCTTGTTTGGGGTTGGCTAGTGAACCATTATCTGTTCTTATTTTTATTTCGACCCTAGTAGGAGATTCTTTAGTAGTGGATCAGATTATGAGATTTTTCATGATATCTGTTGGTGCTTTGGAGACTTGGGGTGATTTGATGATCCTTGACATGTTAGATTTGATGTGATATTAGGCATAGACTGGTTATCCCCTCACCGTATGGTTTTGGACTGTTATGCCAAGATTGTTACCATAGCCATGCCCGGTGTATCCCCGGTTGTGTGGCAGGGTTTTGTTATCCATGCACCATCTGGGATCATCTCTTATCTTCGATCTAGAAAGTTGATTTCCCGTGGGTGTTTAGCTTATCTAGCATATGTCTGAGATGCTAGTGTTGACCCTTCATATCCTGAGTCTGTTCCTGTGGTTAGGGACTTCCTGGATGTATTTCCTACCGACCTGCCAGCCTTCCACCTGAGAGAGATATTGATTTTTCCATTGAGTTAGAGTCGGGCACCAGGCCCATCTCTATTCCTCCTTACTGTATGGCTTCTGCTGAGTTGAGAGAGCTTAAAGAGCAGCTCAAAGATTTATTAGCTAAGGGGTTTATTAGACTGAGTGTGCCTCGTTGGGGTTCTCCTGTTCTCTTTGTAATGAAGAAGGATGGGCCGATGCAGATGTGTATTGACTATCAACAGTTGAATAAGGTGACAGTGAAGAATAGATATTCGATGGCGAAGATTGATGACTTGTTTCATCAGCTCCAGGGTTCAGCCATGTTTTTGAAGATTGATTTGAGGTCCGGCTACCATCAGTTGAGGATTAGGGCGGATGACATCCCTAAGACAGCTTTCAGGACATGTTATGGCCACTATGAGTTCCTGGTGATGTCTTTTGGGTTGACTAGTGCCCCCGCAGCCTTTATGGATTTGATGCATAGGGTGCTTACCCGGTACTTGGATATTTTCATGATAGTCTTCATTGATGACATTCTGATATACTTGAGGAGTAGGGACGAGCATGAGCAGCACTTGAGGACTGTACTTCAGACATTGAGAGATCATCGGCATTATGCCAAGTTCTCAAAGTGTGAGTTTTGGCTTGAGTCAGTTGCATTCCTAGGACATGTGGTGTCTAAGGATGGGATTAGGGTTGATCCGAGTGAGATTTCTGCGGTTTTTGATTGGCCTAGACCTACTACTCTTATCGAGGTTCGCAGCTTTATTGGTCTAGTAAGGTAGTACAGACGGTTTGTCGAGGGATTTTCTTCCATTGCAGCACCCTTGACTATCCTAACTAGGAAGGATGTTCCATTTCAATGGTCAGACCAGTGCGAGGATAGCTTATAGAGGCTTAAGGCCTTACTGACTTTAGCTCCAGTTTTCATTTTTTCGGTTGAGGGTTAGAGTTTCTCCGTGTATTGTGATGCTTCAGGGGTCAATCTTGGTTGTATGTTGATGCAGCAGGGTCGAGTGATAGCATATATATCAAGGCAACTGAAGGTTCACGAGTGCAACTATCCCACTCATGACTTAGATTTAGCGGCGGTAGTCTTCGCGCTCAAGATCTGAGGTAGCACAGACACCTGCTCAGGGGGCATCCCTGGGTGTTCAGAGTTCAGGAGCGTAGCCTGCTACTGCGTCTCCCTGTGCCGAGGTTATTCTGGTCTCTTCAGTTTCATAGCCTCTTGTTCCTCGCCCAGCTATGACATATGGGGAGCATAAGGCATTGGGTAGGCTCTTGAGATTGGCACCACCGAGGTTTGCTGGTACATCGGGTCAGGACCCACATGACTTTATTACTACCTGTGAGGAGAATTTACACCATCTGGGATTGCTAGAGACTTATGGAGTTTGACATACTACATATCAGCTGGAGGGTCCAGCTAAGTTATGGTGGAGGGCTCAGTTTGCTTGCAGACCTTCTACATCACCTCAGTTGACTTAGTCCGAGTTCTATGAGGCCTTTATGGCTATGTTATTGCCACAGAGCGATAGGGAGTGTCGAAGGGAGGATTTCAGTAGACTTGCTCAAGATTCTATGACTGTCTTAGAGTATGAGATTCGTTTCCATCAGCTTGCTCCCTTTGGGGCCATAATTATGCCTACTGAGGCTGACAGGATCTGTAGATTTTTTGGGGGTCTACGGAGAGTGTTTAGAGAGCCCGCAGAGATATTGGTTGCTAGTGGTCGGTCTTTCCAGGCCATTGCGGACTATGTTTGTACTATAAAAGATTCGCGTCATCATGACACCAGGGCCAGAGATAAGAGGCCTCGACATCAGGGTGGCTACAGTGGTTCTAGACATGGTGGTAGAGGTTCAGGCCAGTGGGGCCGGGGATATCAACCACAGCAGCACGTGGGTAGTCCAGCCAACTGATTCAGGCTTCACTTCAGACTTCTGGTAGTACCCATTTTGAGCAGGGTCAGAGAAGTCAGCATGGTCATAGGGTTATTCTGTGAGAGGTTACTTCTGGGGCATCAGGCCGAGGTGGCCACACAGGTTCAGCAAGTTTATCTCAACAGGGTGGGCCATCAAGGCCTGCTATGAGTGTCGAGTCAACGGTCATTTTTTCAGAGATTGCCCCAAGCAGGGTACAACCTGTTATGAGTGCGGAGTTAGTGGTCATTTTGCTAGAGATTTCCCTCAGCGGAGTACAGTTCAACTTATTTTCTCTATTCAGCCACCAGCTCTAGGAGGCGGTAGTCAAGGTAGAGGTGCTGCTCGATCTGGTAGAGCAGGTTGTAGGGATGATGGTCAGGCAGGTGGAGGTCGTCATCAGTTCTATATGGTCCCTGGGAGACCGGAGGCAGAGGCCTCAGATGCTGTGATTACAGGTATGATTTTTGTGTGCCATCAGTCTGCTACAACTTTATTTGATCCTGGATCCACTTGTTCATATGTATCTGCCTACTTTCTGCCTTGTTTGGGGTTGGCTAGTGAGCCATTATCTGTTCCTATTTTTATTTCGACCCCAGTAGGAGATTCTTTAGTAGTGGATAAGATTATGAGATTTTTCATGATATCTGTTGGTGATTTGGAGACTTGGGGTGATTTGATGATCCTTGACATGTTAGATTTGATGTGATATTAGGCATGGACTGGTTATCCCCTCACCGTATGGTTTTGGACTGTTATGCCAAGATCGTTACCATAGCCATGCCCGGTGTATCCCCGGTTGTCTGGCAGGGTTCTGTTAGCCATGCACCATCTGGGATCATCTCTTATCTTCGATCTAGAAAGTTGATTTCCCATGGGTGTTTAGCTTATCTAGCATATGTCTGAGATGCTAGTGTTGACCCTTCGTCTCTTGAGTCTGTTCCTGTGGTTAGGGACTTCTTGGATGTATTTCCTACCGACCTTCCAGGCCTTCCACCTGAGAGAGATATTGATTTTTCCATTGAGTTAGAGCCGGGCACCAGGCCCATCTCTATTCCTCCTTACTGTATGGCTTCGGCTGAGTTGAGAGAGCTTAAAGAGCAGCTCTAGGATTTATTAGCTAAGGGGTTTATTAGACTGAGTGTGCCTCGTTGGGGTGCTCCTGTTCTCTTTGTGATGAAGAAGGATGGGCCGATGCGGATGTGTATTGACTATCAACAGTTGAATAAGGTGACAGTGAAGAATAGGTATCCGATGGCGAAGATTGATGACTTGTTTCATCATCTCCAGGGTTCAGCCATGTCTCTGAAGATTGATTTGAGGTCCGGCTACCATCAGTTGAGGATTAGGGTGGACGACATCCCTAAGACAGCTTTCAGGACACGTTATGGCCACTATGAATTCCTGGTGATGTCTTTTGGGTTGACTAATGCCCCCACAGCCTTTATGGGTTTGATGCATAGGGTGCTTAGCCGGTACTTGGATATTTTCATGATAGTCTTCAATGAT
The DNA here is from genome assembly GCA_003996215.1 of Jaltomata sinuosa. Lineage (NCBI taxonomy): Eukaryota > Viridiplantae > Streptophyta > Magnoliopsida > Solanales > Solanaceae > Jaltomata > Jaltomata sinuosa. The sequence continues at coordinate 49,899 of QJPP01005238.1, forward strand.
GACATTCTGATATACTTGAGGAGTAGGGACGAGCATGAGCAGCACTTGAGGACTGTACTTCAGACATTGAGAGATCATCGACTTTATGCCAAGTTCTCAAAGTGTGAGTTTTGGCTTGAGTAAGTTGCATTCCTAGGACATGTGGTGTCTAAGGATGGGATTAGGGTTGATTCGGGTAAGATTTCTGCGGTTTGTGATTGGCCTAGACCTACTACTCCTATCGAGGTTCGCAGCTTTATTGGTCTAGTCAGGTAGTACAGATGGTTTGTTGAGGGATTTTCTTCCTTTGCAGCACCCTTGACTATGCTAACTAGGAAGGATGTTCCATTTCAGTGGTCAGACCAGTGCGAGGACAGCTTATAGAGGCTTAAGGCCTTACTGACTTTATCCCCAGTTTACACTTTTCTGGTTGAGGGTTAGAGTTTCTCCGTGTATTGTGATGCTTCAGGGGTCAGTCTTGGTTGTATGTTGATGCAGCAGGGTCGAGGGATAGCATATATATCAAGGCAACTGAAGGTTCATAAGCGCAACTATCCCACTCATGACTTAGATTTAGCGGTGGTAGTCTTCGCGCTCAAGATCTGGAGGCACTACTTATATGGAGTTCACTGTGAGATATTCACCAATCACCATAGTCTTTAGTACATTACGAGTCAGCGAGAGCTGAACTCGAGGCAGAGGAGATGGATTGAGCTACTGAAGGACTACGATTTCACTATTCTATACCATCTGGGTAAGGCAAACGTGGTAACGAATGCCTTGAGTCGAAAGGCGGTGAGTATGGGCAGCCTAGCTTCACTTTAAATTTCTGAGCGACCATTGGCCTTGGATATCCAGTCCTTGGCTAAACTATTGGTTAAGCTTGACTTGTTGGATCCTAGAAGAGTTCTTGCTAGTGTTGAGGTCCGTTCTACTCTAGTTGATAAGATTCAGAGCCGACAGTTTGAGGATCAGAGTTTGTGCAACCTTCGTGATCAGGTAGTTTGGGTTAAGGCTAGCCGGACTACTTTGGGTTCTGATGGTATTTTGAGGTTTGATGGCTGACTTTGTGTTCTGAGGGTTGGTGATTTGATTCAGTTGATACTCTATGAGGCACATTGTTCTACATACTCTATTCATCCTGGCGCAGCGAAGATGTATAGAGATTTGAGACAGCTTTACTGGTGGTATGGTATGAAGTGGGACGTAGAGAAGTTTGTATCTTGGTGCTTGAATTGTTAGCATGTGAAGTTTGAGCACATGAGACCGGGTGGCTTGATGCAGCGACTTCACACTAGCTCCACTTACACTGGACTCAACGGAGTCGAGTGCTAGACTTATTTACTACAGCTTCTGAGGTGATGCTGGACTAGGCGGGTCGTGTGCTAGAACTAATGGACTTACTATTTTAGAACTTCTTACCCTCCAGGCAGCTTTACTTGGGGATTGATTTGAGATTGCAGGGCATCTAGTATGTTGGTCGGGGGCCTCCCTGGACCTTGTCATTCAGGACGAGAGGGTGCGAGCTGTGGGTACCGAAAGAGGGTATACGGTGTAGTAAGGGTATACGGGTGTGACCTTCCATGGATCCTGTCTTCTGGGCCTTATAGGTTGCCAGAAGTGGGTAACATACGGTACTACTATCACTCTTGACTTAGCATGACATTATATCATTCATCTGTGTGTGAGGAACCACCCTTGTTTGTATTTTATTGATTGTACGCTCCGGTAGTATGGGATGCCGGAGGGTTTTGTTTTCACTTGCTTGCGTTACCCGGTTGTATGGGCGGCCGGGGGACTGTAGGTAGACTCTTGTTACTTTATCATGATATTATCCCCTATCTGGGTTATGATTTTGAGATATTATACTGCAAAGTTGTTAGTTGGGTTTCGAGATTGATATGATTAGTTTGGTTATTGATTCCTATTTTTCGAGCACATTCATCTTTGCTCTTCTCTCCCATTCCTGATACTTGAGGTTATCGGTATACCATCCACTTCTTAAACTTATTATGTATATACTGTTATTGCAAGGATCCCAGGTGCATTATTTCTTGCTTACACATGTGCCTGTTGTGTATATATTCTACTTGCTAGCCTTGTATGTTGTTCTGTTGACTTCCCTCTGGGCTAGTTCCTATGTACTTTTCGCTGATTTATGTGACTACTTGCTTCTATTCTGTCTGTTACTACGCTTTTATCTTATATGTGCCCAGTCGGCCTATGATACCTACTGGGTACCTTATGCTCCACATTTGGTGTTAATACGACACTCTGCATCTTCTGGTGTAGATCCTAGTGTGGGACATTGACGTTAGCTTGTGGAGACTCGTTCGAGGAGCTGCTTTTAGTGATATTCTGGACTTAGGGTGAGCTCTTGGCGACCGGAGCTTAGCTTTTTGTTATCTTTTTATTATGTACTCTATTTCTACTCAAAGACAGCTTTGTGTGTATATTGTTTTGGACCCTTGTACTCCTTATGTAGATCCGGCTCTTATACGCTATGATACCATGTTTTGGGTTTGGTTTAGCTTCCGTATTGGATATATTACTCCTGTTATCTATTTTCTTCATCTTGTTCCCTTGCTTCCGGTTATTAAACTGTTCTTCCACTTTATTTTCTAGATAGTATCCCACTATTGAACGTTTCGGGCTACAGTGATTGGTTCTCCTACTGGGGGATTGTAGGTGTCATCATGACCGATAAATCGGGTTGTGACACCAACAAGATTTTAGACAACACAAAACCCCGCGAAGGCACAATATCCAAAGAAAATAAGCCCGGCAAGGGCACAATAAGCCTGACAAGGACATAAATACACTATTTAAAATGAGCCTGGCAAGGGCATAAAATAATACAAATATCAACAAATATAAACATCACCCAAATGTCACCCCCAACTTAAAAGTAAAGTAGTGTCCTCAATGCAAGCTATAGAAATGAAAAATAAAGAAAATAGTGCGGGGCTTCCTGGAGTCTACATCAGACTAACAAAATTCTGGAATAGGCTGCATAAGGCTAAGAAGAGGACTGCGCCTTATCATCATCATCACTCTCTTCCTCATATAGGAAATAGTACTTCTCACTATCATTATCTTTAGTCACTGGATCTTCTTGCTCGGCTGCCCCCATTTAAAGATAGCTTTCATACCTCTCTACGTCTTGACCATGAACTTGTTTCTCTGCTTGTTCTTGTTCTTCTCAGCCTTGAAATCTTGCTGAAGAGCAGCATGGGCCTGCTGACTATACAAAGGCCTACTCAAGAAACCCCACAGAAGCTGTCATTATGGCAATAGAATCAGCCTGCTGCTTCTAGGCATCTAAGTAAGACTGCATCTCTGCTTTGGTGAAAAGGTCGGCTGAAGGTGATGGTTGTGAAGAGCTACTGGAAATTTGTGCCATTATGTCCCGAATAGAGTCAAACTGAGAAGAAATCAATCCAAAAGGTCCCTCAGTCTGTGTGCTCTAAGAGGAGGGATCCTGATCAACAACTATGTCAATCTTCCTCTTCTTGCTATGTGGTACACCCCCTTCTCCTTTCACTTTAAATAGATGGAATGGTCTATCAGATGATATCCAATGATCCCCAGAATGCTCAACAACTTCAGCCATCCGATATAACTCAATGATCAAGGAGGGAAACATCAAGGTCGAGTTATCCTGAATCAGATACTCCAGCTCTTGGACTACATAGTGACCGACATTCATAGGAATGTAATCAAGAATGCAAGATATCATCCAGTATCGAAGAGGAGGGACACCAGACTTATGCCCGCTGGGTGATACACAGCTATAAATAATCTCCAGCCACATCTTTGCCTTAGCTGTGAATTCACTTGATGATATTGACTTTAGCATTCTTTTCCAACTCACTGTTTCCCAGGAGGGAATAATTTAGACACCAGCCAAGTGCCTGAACATGAATCCTTCTCGTGCATCAGCTTAAGTGGATGGTTAGGCAGTCTATAGAATGCATTTATCTGCTTCGGACCAAATCTCCCAACCTTCTCCCTAATAATGATTTTCAGATTCTTAAAGTCTATATGCTTTAGGTTTGCATAGAACTCCCTCACCCATTTATCATTTGCTTCACAAGGGTTAGGTATGAAACATATCCAACCCATGGCCACAAGACGCCCATGGAAATTCATAAGATGCTCCGCCAAGTTCCTCTCAACTATTCCTCTTTCTGTCTTTATCTTTTTGTCTAGCAGATTGTTATAGTATCAGTGCTGATAGTAAAGAGACATGAACCTCACAGTATCATATTGCGTGTCTAAAGCTTCCTCCTCAATTTTATCACCCAAAGGTTCGTTGTCAACAAGGTTGTGCTTTATTTTGTAGCTCAAAGTACCTGAAATTTTAGAATCAAGTTAGGAAAAGCATGTAGTCATGTTAAGCACTAGAAATCATTGCAAATGAGCTAAAGAAACAATTTAAAAAGGCCCAAGAAGTGATAATGCTCAAATACACTCACCAAGAGAAGGTGATTGCGATCGTCAGAGCAAAATAAAATTTATATTCACGATGGGAGTTGGGGTCGATACCACAGAGAACAATGTAATCGCGATTGAGATAACAAAGAATTAAAACAACTTATTTAAGTTTAAGGAGAAAAAATAAAAGATAAAATGATTGGAGAGTTTTAAACTAAAATCAAGGATAAAAGAAACTCAAATAAAAGATAGGTTTGATCAATGGCTTTCACCAAGCAAGGGTAGAAAGGGAGAATTGGGAATGAGAATTCAATTCACAAGACTTACACCCAATTAACGCGTAGGTAGTCTTGGTTCAGAGTATGCTTAATCGTCTTTCAACCAATTAAGCATTTAGCCTCCATTGGTTTTCTCGAATTTCCATGGGTAAGCAACCAAACAACCGAATAGACTTGGGTAAGTTGGGCTATTTCTAGCCCCAACTCTTAGATAGGAATTTTCGGCAATCAAATTATTTCTACCCTTGATCTAGAGTGAAAACCCCAAGTCCCCACTATTGAGTCTTTACCCAATTGAAGAACTCCTCTCTCAAGAAAGAACACAATTAGTATGCTAAGTCAATATTTACAACCATCAACTATATAATTAGAGCATGAAAGATTCAATAGACCCACACCATTTAATCAAGAGAAAGCACAAGATAAGAATTCAATACCCAAATAAAGTATTATCTCTAATACAATGACAAACTCTCAATTCAATAATTACACCTACAATTAGTCAATTTAGAACAAGAGTTTGCAGAAAGGAATTTAAAGATTTTACAATAGAATCATCCAATATTTCACTCCAATGGTGTAGGGTGATGAACTTTCTCTCCAAGCTTGCCAAAGTTGTGTGAAATTGACAAAGATGCCTCCCAAAATGGTAGAGAGGTGTTTTATGTGGATTAGGGTTTCCACAAGTGTGAAATGAAAATTTTACCCAGTTTCACATTCAGGCACAGTGAAGGCCATCGCGCTAAACCAGCACCATCACGCTCAAGGAGTTCACACTTTGCAGTGCCATTACCCTATCCATGCGCGATCGCACGCGTGTCTTGACTAGAGTTGACCACTTCTTCATTACAGCACTATTGCGCTATCCATACACAATTATGCACAAGCCTTGACCACTTCCTTCAGCTCTATCAGTGCCAGTCTAGCGCAATCATGCTTATTTGCCCAAATTTCTAGAAATTCTCTATTTTGACTTGTTTTTATCCGATTCCACACCAGTCACTTCTAATTCACATACACTTGTAAAGTAGAAGCAAATCATGTTAAATGAACTATTTTCTCTCAATTAGGATAGTAAAAGTATAAGCTTAAAGGCTAAATAAGTTGGTAAATTACCAACTTATCAGGAAGTAACAGTTGTAAAGCCACTGTTTATAGTAATTCTGCACAGTAGCCATACTTGCAAAATGTTTCATCACAGGTGTGGGATCGCAAGGACAGTAATTTGGGCACGCTTGTGGCCCTATACTGTTCTAGATTGTTTGTAGCGGCTGACAATTAAGCACGGTTGTGGCATTGCCCTTGCATCAAAATTATCGCGCCTGTGGTATCGTATTCTCCAGTGAGTACCTAGAATATGCATCTATAAACAATAATTAACGAATTGTTTTGTAGTAGAAATTGTACTCAGATGTCCAATTCCTTAAACATATCAAGGCACAAGCATAACTACATCAGATTTCGACAGAATTTTTTGCACCCAAAAGAGTATGCCCTAACTTACTTGATTCACCATTATTGCACACAATTCAAGCATCATAAGAACACCGAAGAATATACCTTTCAAAAGCAGCCTTAATGTTAACAGAAGTAGAATACATACCTTGAAGAATTACGGTGAGATGGAGGAATTTGAACTTTTGTCTCTTTTCTCCATTAGGAACAAGTCGTCCCTTTCTTCTTGAAATTCCTTTCTTTTTTATTTATAAAGTGCAGTGTGTGAGAGTGAGAGATAATATTATGACAAATTTGTTAGTTGAGAATTTGAGAGGATGGGGACGGTTGAGTGAAAGTGGGGAATTTGAAAGAGGCTTACCTGCCTTTACTATGAAAAACGACTTGACAGGTGCACCTACGAGTACTTTGTTGCAGGTGCATCATCACCCCTGCATCAAACTCACCGCCCTAGCACCTTTTGATGTATTCAGTTGCCTACACAGCTGTGGTGCATAACCACTCTTGCGCTGGCACACCTGTGAGCTAGGCAGCGCACCTGCGCCTCCGCACTTGCGCTTATATGCCCTACAGGTATGACTTCTATGTAGGTTCAGCAAAACTTTTTATCAACCTCTGGTTTGATCTGCGAATGCACCTGCATGTGGCAGATCATGAGGTGCACCCACAAGTGATTTAGCATGTCATTCCAACACCCTTTTGGTCCTTGATTCAATTTTCGTAAAGCTTTCACTTCTCAACCTGCCCAAATGAACTCAAAAAGACTTGAAATATTATGTATTAGTCAAATATTAACATACTATGTTACTAACAAAAGAAAATTTGTAAAATTTCAAAATTTTAAAATGATTGGTTACCTCTCATCAAGCGCTTAATTTAACGTCGTGGCATAATGCAAGTTATATCACCATTTAGATATCCACTTGGAGGATTTGAACCTTCGAATCAAATTTGAATCAAAATTCTGGTGACAATCACAAGATGAAGGTAAGAACATAAGAAGGCCATTTCCTTGGTGTCGCATTTTGCATTTTTTTCACCTTTAAACAAACTTCAAAATAAATACACCTCGATCCTTCCCCCTTCCAAAGTCCTCCATAAGCTCGATTTCTTTGACTTTCATCCATTCAATCAAACTCAATGTTGAAAAGTTGTTAGAGTTTGATTTGAGTGTCTCCATTCTCAAATTTGCCTCATGTATTACATCCTCACCTTCAAATGAACTAGAGTCTTTCAAAATGAAACATTGAACCTTGCCTTGCAATTCTAGTATCATTCTTTTGATCTTAGCATCTTGATTTATGTGTTGAATGGTTGGTTGCCACAACACCTTTAATTCAGGAGAATCCAATGTGTCCTCTTCTTCAATAGGAAATAACTCAAAATTACTATCCACGACCATGCATGTTTCAATATGAGCATCCAATTCGATATTCAAATTTCGGATAGCAATTTCAAGTAACCCCTCATTTTTACTTCTCTTAGCATGCCTTTTGAGAAATTTCTCGAACATTGGTAGAATTTTTTCATGTTGTTCCCCATTGGCTTCAAGTTGGTGAGCTTTATTTAATAACCATTCTTGGCTCACAATTTCATCTAAGTCAAGTTTTTTCTCATGTCGGGATTCAAGCAGAACCAGCACAAACTCACTTACCGGCAATTCCATATTTTGAAAATCTTCATCGTCATCCCCAAAGTGAATTTGGTTGACCCAAATGTTCGAGACATGTTCATTTTCTTGGCTTGGAGGTTCTTCTTCACCAATTCGATCAAAAGGAATAGACAAATCTGCCATGGATCTTTTAGCACGATTTCTCTCCTCTTCTTTCTTAGCTCTACTATTCAAGAAGCCTTACTATATGCACTTTTAGCCATCCTCTATGCTATCTTCCTCTGCCAAGAGAGTTTGTAGCATGGCATACATACTCTCTGAGCGGGTATTATATTATTCACTTTCCATATAATGACTCCTATCAAGATCGCGAGCACCACTATTGTTAGCATAAAAGGGAGAGAGGGCATGAAGATTAGGACAATCACTCCAATGACCATCTTGATCACCACATAGATAGCAATTATACCCATCATAGGGTCTAGAAGGTGAATACTTTCCTCTCCCAAGAACAATTTGACAATCTCACCAAAAGTAGGCTCCTTCATAATATGTACATGGATTATTAAAATAAGAGTTGCGACTACCAAACCCATGAACCTTTTGAACATATTTAGATTCCATAGAATTTTCTTACAACAAAAATTAAAGCTAACTAAAACAAAAACAAATATTCACAAATTTGAACTAAAGTAAGTAAACTCAAATTTCAAACTAACTCAACATGCCAAATTGTTACCCAGCAATGGCGCCATTTTTTATGATGCTCAAAAGTACTCTCCTGAAGGAGGTGGTAGCGATCATCAAGCAAAACAATAAGTAACCCAATGAGATGTTGGTGTAATGAACCTTTCAGTCATTTTTGCATTTGCGCCTTCTTTGTACTGTTAGAGCCTTCCTGTAGTGGCCCCAAGTCATTTATGGTTTGCTGGGACCGGTAGTTTGTTCTATGTGGCCAATTCCCTATTTTATAGCTGAGCTGTAGGAGCTGAGTATCTTAATCGTGCGATAGTGATTTGAAATCGTATGACCTCAACTAATCTTATGGGCAGGTCGATCCTGATTCGAGGTATCGTATGACCTTAACCTTCGTTCTGTATCAAAGGCTTGCGAGCCTAAATTTGAGAATTTTATTAACATCGTGTGTATTCGAAAATATTTGATTTAAAATTGGAATTTGGTAAAAAGTTATTTTTCTAAAGATATTTTAAATATTCATGGAAATATAATACTTCTGTTATGATATATTTGTGTGGGTATTTATTTTATAAGAGTTTTATAAGTTATTAATATTTTAACGGAGATAGTAAACTTAGTTATGTTGAAAATTATTATTATAATATAGTAGGTTTTGTTTGAAATAATTTTCTATTAATTATGGTATATTTAAAAAGTTATATATATTTTACCATGAACCTATGCAATACCCGAGTATATAGATAATCGGATGAACTTAATTTTTGGGTGTGCCATCTCTACTTCCACGGGGAAGTAGAGAGAATGGACAACACATAATGCATGTAGGCACTTAGAGGATTGGGTAGTTAATGATATCACTTTGGGGGCATGTAATACATTTATTCATCTATATGCCTACTACAACAATGTTCATTTCCCTTTTTACAAAAAATAAGCCAAGTGCTCCATTTTGTTGCTCACGGCTTAAGAGCCTATTCAACTAGTATTGTTTTCAAGTAGCTAATTGCACATATTTTTAATTTATGCTATATGGAATCTTGCGGAAAAATAATAATAATATTTTAAATGACTTATTTGATCATCGGGAAGAAATCGATTATCTATGTTAAGTTATTCAAGCTTAAATTCGAGTTTGATTTTGTTTTGGAGCTTCTCGGAGCGGTTCGAGCTTGGACATCATCGTCCTAGCAGCTTGTCATCGGATGACATGTAGGTTATGGTCTAAACTCCCTATACTTAGCATATATCGGATAAAAGTATATTAGTTGGCATCCTTGGGTTGAAATATTAGGTTGGTACCACAGACCTGGACCGCTTTATTAATGTCCGACCTACTTTCCTTTCCCCGATGTTTGTAGTACTTGCTTGATACATTTTATTCACCCTTGTGGTCCTGTAAGGCCTTGTTAACTCTGGAACATAGAAGGTGGGTTATTGGGAATGTCCGCGAATCCCGGACATAGAAATATCTTTCTAGGCTGGTTATGCTTGCTGAGTAGCTTTGGAGCCTGTGCAGGGCCGATAGGTTGATTGTGAGCTGCTGGGCGGCTATTTATGTTTGATCATATCATTTCCATGCATATAAAGATGATTTACCCATGTTTTTCTACGGTTTTGGCTTCGAGCCTACTGGTATTGTCTTTTTAAACTTTGCATGTCCCCAGGGGCCCATTTTCGATCTAAATGAATTGGAAATAGTTTGATTTAACTTGTGAATCTTCTTGGGGTAAAAAAAGGTCAAATTATGATTCCTATCACTAGTTTTACTATTAACGCTAGACTCGACAAGGCTGGGGTGCTAGTTGAGTTCTTATTAAATTGGGATGGTTTTAGTCTCGGTCGAACCGAGCATTTGGGATGACTTTCTACTGTTTAGACCCGGTTACGCCCGGGCACCCTTGGAGTGGTTTTTTATGATATTTTCCCACTATTTTGATCCTGGACAGGGTATGGGCATGCATATTCAAGATTGGGTCTCTATTTTGAACCCAAACTTGCTTTCAGAGGACGTGTTTTGGTACTGAGTTTTAGTATGGGGTCCGGGACCTCCATGGACCTTGACATCTGGGCCTGGGGCTTTGGGTTGCGTGTACTGAAGGGAGGGTATACGGTGGATTAGAGGTATACGGGCAGTGTCTTTCCATGGAACCTACCTGCTGGGCCCGATCGGCACTGGAGGAGGTACATACAGAGTTTCTATCCTACCCTGAGGTTATCATGCATCATATCATTCATTGTTTGAGGCTCTACCCTTGTTTTCTATTTGTTGAGTGTACGCTCCAGTTGTATGGGCGATCGGAGGGTTTTGTTTTCACTTATTTGGGTTCCTCGATTATATGGGTGGCCGAGGGACTGTAGGTAGGCTCCTGTTACGTTATCATGGTGTTATCCCCCTGTTACGGTTATGCTTATAAGATTATATACAGTTGAGTTGTTACTTGTTGGATTTGAGATTGGTATGGCTAGTTGGGTTATTGATTCCTGTTTTCGAGCATGCCTATCTTTACTCTCCTTCTCCCTTCCTTGTACTTGAGGTTATCGGTATACCATCCATTTCTTAAACTTGTTATGTATATACTGTTATTGCAAGGATCCCAGGTGCGTTATTTCTTGCTTACACATGTGCTTGTTGCGTATATATTTTCTTTGCTAGCCTTGTATGTTGTTTTGTTGACTTCCCTCTGGGCTAGTTCATGTGTAATTTTCATTGATCTCAGTGACTACTTGTTGTTCTACTCTGTCTGTTATTATGCTTTTATCTTATATGTGCCCAATTAGCCTATGATACCTACTAGGTACCTTATGCTTTTCATTTGGTGCTCATACTACACTTTGCATCTTCTGGTGCAGATCCTAGTGTGGGCCATCACTATTTGCTCGTGGAGTCTCGTGCGAGGTGCTGTTTTGGTGATATTCTGGACTGACGGTGAGCTCTTGGCGATCGGAGCTTAGCTTTTTGTTATCTTTTGATTATGTACTCTATTTCTACTCGGAGACAGCTTTGTGTATATTGTTTTGGCCCCTTGTACTCCTTATGTAGATCCGGCTCATATACGCTATGATACCAGGTTTTGGATTTGGTTTAGCTTCCGCATTATTTATATTACTTCTGGTATATCTATTTTATTTATCTTGTTCCCTTGCTTCCGCTTATTAAAGTGTTCTTCCACTCAGATTGTTAGATAGTATCCCATTACTGACCGTTCTGGGCTATGGGGATTGGTTCTCCTAGTGGGGAGTTGTAGGTACCATCATGACCAAGAAATCGGGTCATGACAACTTGGTATCAGAGCCTAGGTTCACCGGTGTCATCGGTATAGGAGCCAATGTCTAGTAGAGTCTCACGGATCGGGGCGGAGATGTTCGTACTCAATCTTCAGGAGGCTATAGTGACATCTTAGGAAATACTAATCTCTTATTGCCTCTATATCATGCTTCTTTTCCTTGATGGTTTCCTAAAATATCATGTATTCTAGTTCATTCCCCCACGGATGGTTCGTACGAGAGCATCGGCGTCAGGTGGAGATGAGCCTCCGACTCCAGCTAGGGTTCAAGGATGCCCCCGAGCAGCGGCACCTGCTAGATCTGCTAGAGTGAAGATAGAGCCTGAGCATGGGTATGATCCAGAGTCCATTCCCGGGCAGCAGCATGTGGACCAGGGGGCAGCCCAGGTACCACCAGCTCTAGTGCCAGCCTCAGCCCTAGCTCAGTCTTCAGTTATTCGGGGTTTACTGTTACAGCTTTTGGGTATGATTGGAGAGCGGCCTTCTAATGTAGCACAGACATCTGCTCAAGGCGAAGCCCTGGGGGCACAGAGTTCAGGAGCGCAGCCTGCTACTCCGACTCCCCTTGCGAAGGTCATTCTGGTTCCATCAGTTGTACAACCTCTTGCTCCTCGCCCAGTTATGATAGAGTCGGAGCAGAAGGCGTTGGGTAGGTTTTTGAGATTAGTACCTCCGAGGTTTGTTGGTACTTTTGGGAAGGACCCACATGACTTTATTACTACCTGTGAGGAGATGTTGCATCATTTGGGTTTGTTGGAGACTCACGGGGTTGGTTATACTACCTATCAGCTGAAGGGCCCAGTGAAGTTATGGTGGAGGGCCCAGGATTCTTGCAGACCATCATTGTCACCTCTTTTGACTTGGTCCGAGTTTTATGAGGCCTTTATGGCCAAGTTCCTACCTCAGAGTGATCGTGAGCGTCACAGGGAGCAGTTTACTTGGCTCATGCAGGATTCTACGATTGTCTCGGAGTATGAGACCCGTTTTCATCAGCTAGCACCATTTGGGGCTATGATCATTCCTACCGAGGCAGATAGGATTCGCAGATTTATATGGGGTTTGAGGCTAGAGATTAGGCAGCCAGCTGAGATAATGATTGCCAGTGGTCGATCATTTTAGGCTATCGCAGACTATGCCTGTACTGTGGAGGACTTACAGCGACATGATCAGAGGGCTAGAGATAAGAGGCCTCGACATCGGGTGGCTACAATGGTTCCAGGTATGGTGGTAGAGGTTCAGGCCAGTGGGTCCGAGGTTATCAGCCACAGCAGCACCAGGGTCAATCTAGTTGACCGGTTCAGGCTTCTGGTAGCTCTCAGTTTTAGCAGGGACAGAGTAGTCAGATTGTTAGATAGTAGCCCATTACTGACCATTCTAGGCTACGGTGATTGGTTCACCTACTGAGGGGTTGTAGGTATCATCATGACTGAGAAATTGGGTTGTGACAATCGGGGTCGAATCCACGGAGAACAATGTAAAGGCTATTGAGATAATAAAGAATTAAAGAAACTTATTAAAGTTCAAGGAGCAATAAGAAATAAAATGATTGAGGGGTTTATTGTTTGGAATACGAACGCGATTGCAAGTACGAGTTTGACCAACCTTTGCAACGCAAGGATAGCAAGGGAGAATTGGGAATGGAAATTACTTCAAATACATACGATCCATTACAAATTTATCAACTACTTACTAGATTAATCATGGGTCAATTAAAAAATGCCTTGTAGTCTCAATTATGCACCAATATCTCTCGATAATTGGCAAATATTTCTCAACTAGTTCTCTCAAATCTAGCTAAGTATCAACAAATCTATTCCAATTATGGCAATACTAGAATTACTATTTCTAGCTCAATTCCTTAAATGAGATTTAGAGCCTCAAGTTAGTGCTAATTAACCTTTCCCCAACTTTGATTCACTCTTTCAAGCCAAATCAAAGTAAAAGAGGCAAGTCCAAGAGTTGATCACTCCCTTTAGAATCAATTCAAGCACAAGATTAATTAGATAATCAAAGACCCAATTCATAAACTAGAAAATATTTAATAAATTGTAAAAGCACAAGATAAGAATTCAAACCCAAATAATGTTTATCTCTAACACAAAATCCAAATCTCAAATCAACCAATACACCTATAATTTTAGCAATACAAATCAAGAATTGAAGAAAGGAACTAAATATTTTACAATAAAAGCTTCCAATCTTCACTCTAATGGTGTTGGATGATGAACTTGCTCTCCAAGCTAAACAAAAGTAGGTCTCTCTATGGCCAAGGATCAATAATAGATGAAAAGATGAAAGATATGTTCCTAAAATAGCTGGGATGTGTTTTATGTGGATTGAGATTTCCAAAAGTGTGAAATGACCAAGTTGTGCATTACTGGAGCCCATCAGCTGCACCTGCGAAACTTTTCATCGCAGGTGCATGGCCGTTGTGGCAGAAAATTTGGTGCAGGTGCGGTATTCGACTGACATCAGCATCAGCCACAAGTGTGCAGGTTTTTTGCTACTGCAGGAGCGTTGTTGCACCCCAAATGCACGCAGGGGCGGTAGACCTGGCAATTTATAGTGTTGTCTTTCTCTTTTTTGCTCCAATTTACTTATGTTTGCCCCAATTGCTCTATGTTCTCCGCATAAATAAGAATCACCTGAAATATAACTAAAATACGCCATAAATAGTCGCATATCACCAATAGAAGATGCAAAAGCATAAAGAAAGAGATGTAAATAAGTGGTAAATTCACCACTTATCAACCCACCCAAACACTTGATCAACTCAAGTTAATCATTTCATATAAACAACAATCATTCTTTAACACACCCAATCACAAGTAGATATGATTCATTGGTTTCATCAATTATAGCATGTCCTAAGATCAATCCACGGCTTATTCAAGTAAGCATTATCAAGTCATATTCATTAAATTCAAGTACTCGTTTAAGGAATGCACATTCAATCCAATGAAGTCTAAACTCTAGTCCAACATTCATAAATTCATTCACTAATCCAATCCTCCTTTATTTATACTGAGATTGGAGATTCCACTATTATCTAGCAACCTCTACATTCAAATCATTAATAGGTTCAAAACCCTACTCCATTAGCCAATCATTCAAGGGTGAACAACAATAATGTAAACACATAATTTCAGGAACGATTTCAATATCACAACAAACAACAATTTCCCACCCAATTAATGGGGTTTCAATTATTTTATCCATCCAAACACCCTGCCCGAAGGCCTAAGCATTCAATCTCCAGTCAATCTATGTCATGCTCATGCTTTCTAATCGAGGTCTAAACTACTTAGTTAAACCTACCCTACCTGGATGCCAAGAAGCTTTTACGGAGGCATGAATGCGAGCCTTTGACTCCGTGCAGGTGAATTCTGGCGTGATATTATTGAAAAAACCATTGACTTTACTCTATTAATGCAAAATTCCTCCTCTCCATTGCTCTCAGGCAATGAGTTAATCCTAGGAGGATTTTTAGAGCAAACCTCATCCTTTTTCCAACTAAATAGGAGAAAAGAGAAATATAAAAGTCGTCTGAGGTTTTTGATCCCGTCATTCTGCTATAGTGGCCTGCCGGTTGCTATGGCGATGGTGCTATAGCGGAAAAATTTCCACTATAGCAGGATGACATCAACCCGACCCAAAATTTTAAATTTCAAAATTTTTTATCATGTCACCCCATATAAATTTGAGATTGCATTTTCAAAGTCCTTGTAACTCGTACGCGTAATGAGGTGTCTTTTAATAATGATGAAATCGGTCATTACATATAATAACTGGAGAAAATAAGTGAAAAGACAATTGTGTCTATTGTGGAGTTTTTTAATGAAGGAAAAAAAATTCAATCAACACATTTATAAGGACCTTCACACTTTTAAGATTATATATATATATATATATATATATATATATATAAGAGCCATAACTAGGACGACCAAGGCAATTTAGTTAAATAATAAAAAATCTAACTTAAAGTAGTTGTACATTATGCATGGAAAGTATGAGATTTCCAAAAGTATCCACAGGGTTTTAGAAAATTCTAATATTCAAAAGTAAAAAAATTAATGTACATCTAAAGATGTGGGGCCATTTATTGTCTTCAAAAAGTTATAGATAGTCAAAAACATTCAACAATCAACATACACTTTCTTTTCTTTTTTAAAATTATTGTGATATCCAATCCAATTGTTCTATGTTGCTATTACTTCAATTTAATTCATAACATATTTTCTATTCATTATTTTATCAAAAATAACTACTTTAATATAAAAAAGTTATTATTTTAAATTTAAAATATAATTAATTATTTTTAATTTTATTTTGGCTCTAATTTATATGGAAAGAAATTAGTACAATATAACGAATAGTATATTAAATTGAGATCAAAGAATAAATAAAAATAATTTAATTAAATTATTTAAAATATTTGTAAAGGAGCATAAAAACTAACGTGGTAAATAAAATGAATAAGATGAAATACTTGCAATTAGAGTAAACTAGAAGTGTACACTAAATATTAAAATAGTAGTTCTTCATTTAAACAAAGAATCAAGTTTGTACTTTATTTTATTTCAAACTATTAATTTAAATATTTAAACTAATGTGTTTGATATAATTTTGAAGTTTCCAATCAAATTTTAATAAAAAGAATAAGTATATTTTGAGTCCATTTTACCTATATTGACAATATAATATTATTTGCTTTAAAATTAATCGAATCAAAATTTAATTAATTGCATTAGATTACTTAATTTATTTTTTAAGTTAGAAGTGTTCATTAAATTTTAAAATAGTAGTTTTTTATTTAAACAGAGATTCAAGTTTGTACTTTATTTGTAACACCCCAAAAATTCTAAGCTAAGATCCAGACTATTTTCATATGTTGTTAGATCCAAACCAGATGATTTCAAATGGTAAATAGGTGTTGAGATCAATACTTATATGTGGGAAGTGTATTAGATTTCAATTAGGTTCATAAAGAACCTCTAGCTTAAAGTTGAGTTGAAAGTTTCCTTACCGATTGAGTTTTAGTATGAGATTTTTCAAGGGTCAACTTCAAACAATTATAACTCCTAGAATATGAAGAGTTAGGTGGCCTATTATCTACCAAATTAAAGGTCTTCGACTCTTCTTTCCAACGCTGCCAACAGTGCGTCAATCCGAGTCTGGAGTAAAATGTTATGATCAGTTTACCAAGAAGATGTCTGTCTGACTAGAAGTCCGTCGAATTTTGGGAGTTAAAACGGAAGAGAAAACGGTTCGTTTCCTAAGAAAATGATCCATTTTCCAACCGTTTCCAGGACCAGAAACTCAAAAACATTAGGGAGTTAAAACGCTCAAGTAAACAGTCTGTTTGAGACCAAAATGAACCATTTTGGCGTCCATTTTTCTGACGCATTTTCCCTTTCCTAGACCAATCCGGATTTAATTTGGTATTGCCTATAAATAGGACCCCTGGGGTATTTTCACTTCATTTTTTTTAAGAAATTTTCTTTACTCAAGTTAGTTTCCTCTCAAGTCAGTTCCAAGTTCAACCTAGGGCTTCCTTCTCCAAAGCTTTAGAACTCCTTCACTAAATCAAGAATCATCTTCTACCAGGTATGTGGGATTTCAATGAGGATTCCGTTTCACCCTCATGCCCAAAGTTTCAGATTTTGATATGATTTTACAAGTTGTGAAACTAGAGTTCTTACCCAATTATGCTAAATTTTACATGATTTTTACCCTACCCTCAGGTGAGCAAACCATCAACGACCCCGAACTTAACCGTTTTAACAGCTCAAAACCAGTGGAGATAAAATAAACTAGCATAAATACTAAATCAACCAAACTATTATAAATATTCCACGGAAATTCCCTCCCTAGAACCTGAAAGTCATCGTACCAAAACGCTACCAAAAATCTAGAATGTGGGGATGCAACCCCATTATAAGAAATAGTCTAAGCCTAAAATAAGTGGGCTACAGCATAAACAGATAGAAATCAAGGCAGCTCGACCGAAGTAGCTCACCCTTGACGTCTGGAAGCGTTGGGACTACATGTGAAGTTGTGTGTCAGCCGCTGGAAGATTGCATGTACTCACAAAAAAAAACACAAGTGCAAAATCAGTACACAATCACCGTGTACTGGTAGGATCATCAGCCAGTTCCAAATATATAGAATATGAATAGTACAAAAATCAAGTAAGAGTACAGGAAACATGTAATAAGCCAACAGATATTCCTAGGCTACAAGTATCTTCCTAGCTTGTACCCACATGTAATCCACCGTTACAAGTACGATCAACAATCAACTATAACTAACCAATATCTCCTTTTTATATAGCCTGGACCCACCCTAGGATCTCCTCTAAATAACACCTAAGTGTTAACATGCAACCCCATCTACCCCAAGACTAAACTCACGAATCAATACAATGATAACTCGGCCTCTCAAGGACCATATGCACAATAAGAATTCATAAACACAACCCGGTCCACTCAGGAATCCATTATTAAAAATGCAGCAATATAAAATAAACCCGTACCAGGCATGGTACCCAATCCAACCCGTAAGTATCCCGTACCAGGCATGGTACCCAAGCCAACCGTTAGTATTCTCGTACCAGGCCTGGTACCCGAGCCAACCATTAGTATACCCATACCAAGCGTGGTACCCGAGAAAACCGAATGTCACATAAATCCACAGTCACAAATAATGAACAATCAACACTTGTAAACCAACAAGCAATAACACCTAGTTTATTTCACAACACTGATAACAGGACCCTTAGACATTCCTAACCAATTACCTAAGCAATGCGACTCGTACAAATACTTAAACAAAAGTACACAAACATACAATGCATACAGGAATCAATAACCATCACCTACCTCGAATTAGTCAAAATCTCTACTCAGCCGTAGCTTTCCCGTTTCACAAAGTTCTTGCCGGTTCTTTGTCTAAAACAATACACAATAACCAAGAATAAATCTTTATGGCCTACAATTTACCCGGATTATGCAAAATCCTAAACCCCAGGCCACCCATGATCATTCCACCCTTTTTCCTGGGCTTTCCCACCAATAATTCACCTAGTTCTACCACTTTTTATGGATACATTTAGGGAATTAAAATTGCATGATCATAATATAGAAGAATTAACAACAACCAAGAACTTCTACCCTTGGAATCCCTTTTTTTCACCAGATTCCACCATTCTTAGGTCATTCTAAACCTTTCCCCAAGTCTACCCCTAGCAATTTTATAGTGTAGGAAAGATTGTACGGAGTTTAGGGAGTAGAATCCTTACCTTTAGGATGAAAAATAGTGTAAAACTGATGGAAATTGCCTAAAATCGCCCTCTTCTTCTCCCAAAATGTCTTGAAAAAAACTAAATTGTTTTAGGGTGGTTTCTACATTAAATATCATCATGCTCTGCTTAAGCGGTCTTCTCCACTATAGAGGTACCACCGTAGCGAAGTCATCTGCTATGGCAGAGGCTGACCGACGTTAACTTCCACTGTAGCGGTATTTGCTCTGCTACAGTGGAGGTTGCTATGGCAGAGTGTCTACTGCTATGGTGGTTGACATGAGATAGAAAGTTGTAAAGTCCCTCATATTTCCCCATTTTACAACACACTCGATTTCCTGACGTTCTGGAATAACCCCTTCACGTCAACCTCGATATCGGGAGTTCTACTTACCCGAATTCGATTTTGAAAAGTCCCCTGGACTCCTTTATGTCTTAGCTACAAGGAAAACCAGATCAAAACTATATACGTTACCAATCCTTACTCGGATTGACCTAGACCATACCTCACTTCAAAACCGACCGAGACTAGCCTAGCCCAGAATTTTCAACTCCCAAACCCAAAAGTGTTTTAACTTGAAACTTGGCACGAAAAGTTTACTCGTAATGATGAACCTAGTCATTACACCTAGACCAATCCAGATTTAATTTGGTATTGCCTATAAATAGGACCCCTGGGGTATTTTCACTTTGATTTTTTTAAGCAATTTTCTTTAATCAAGTTAGTTTCCTCTCAAGTCAGTTCCAAGAAGAAAAAAAGGGAAGTCTTCTCCAAGTTTAACCTAGGGCTTCCCTCTCCAAAGCTTCATAACTCCTTTACTATATCAAGAATCATCTTCTACCAGGTATGTGGGATTTCAATGAGGGTTCCCTTTCATCCTCATGCCCAAAGTTTTAGATTTTCATAGGATTTTACAAGTTGTGAAACTAGGGTTCTTACCCAATTATGCTAAATTTTACAGAATTCAGTCCTTATGATTTCTACATGAGTTATATCTTGTTTTAGAAGATTTGCACCATGTTTTCAGTGACTTGCATGAGTTTTTACAAGAATTTTAAGAAATCAAGAATTTAGCCTAAAATTTGTAGTACTTCTATGAGAATTGGTTTTCTTCAGAATTTAACCTAGATTACTAACATTCAGTTTTAAGGATGAAATTAGCCAGGTTTCAGTCTACAAGTTTTCTTTAAAACTTCTCATAATTTGGCAGGCTTCAGCTTACTTCAGTGTGTTTTACAAGAATATGTTTTAAACATAGACCTTCAAGACATGTCATTAATGATGATGAACTTAGGGGGTTTTGTGGTTAGCATGGTATCCAGATATGCCATCAATAATTACGAACTCATTAAGCTTCATGATTAGTATGGCATCTAGATATGTCCACATGCTTTACGAATAATTTTTAGTTATGCAATCTTTCATAAATCATTAAGTTTTGTTAAGTTCTGATGCAGCATTCCAGAACTCCAGTTTTAAAAGAGCTATTAGTGTTCAGTTTGGGAGTAGTACTTAGCATCAAGTTGGAATAAGGTTCAGCGTACCTAAAGTCCCAAAACTACGTGTCACCATAGGTTTTTTATCCCCTCTGTTGGGCCTCAGAACTAGTGATCACATCAGCCATACCATTATACCCTGGCAAGGTATATTGGGTCCTCTCGATGGGGCGTATACATCGGACTCCACGTTTAGCTCACATGTTTTATGTCGATTAATAGACTCTCCTATAGAATTAGACTCAACAGTTGTGTACTAAGCCCTCAGTTCAATTTTTAAAATTTTAAATTTCATTTTTCAGAATATCCTTACAGTTTAAAATTTTGTGCATATTATGTTTGGGCCTGAGTACTACAGATTCAATTTAAAATTTTTAAATAGCTCCTTAGTATTTTTAGCATTCTTAGTTATCTCATAGTCTATGCATCTCCCAGTTTACAACTCAGAAACATTTTATACTCTTCAGTAAAAGAGCCCATGTTTTACAGCATTGACTTATATATTCTCAGATATTCATACTTAGTCCAGCTTTCAGTTATGTTTCTAGTATATACATGTTTTCTCATGTTTTCAAAGTTAGTGCATTATCTCACATGATCAGATATTCAAAGTATTGATCACATACCTTTTTGTGTTGCATCTTTTTGATGATGCAGGTTTTAGTGCTAGCTCCCAGAATCATGCTCAGACAGATCGCAACTTTCGGTCAGCAAGGAACGAGTTCTCCTTTTCTAGGAACTCCAGTCAGTTAGTAGTTATAGCGGTTATTTCAGTTGTTATACATTGATGAAAGATAGTTGGGGTCATATCCCGGCTAACCATAGTCAGTATTAGTAGAGGCTTCATAGACAATCAGTCAGTCTGTTGTATCATTTTTTTTTTCAAATGAGTTGTATTTCAGTTTATAAAACTTCAGTTTATTACAGTATTCTTTAAGAGCTTATCATATGTTTTAGCTTCCACATAATATTCTTCAGTTTATCTATTTCTATTTAGTTGCTCATGAATTATGCCAGCAAGAAGGGTTATCTTGGGATCACTTGTGGTCTCAGGTCCCGAGTTATGTCTAGCGAGTAGGCTCATGGCATGAAAAACTTGGTATCAGAGCACAGAGTTCAAGTGATCTAGGGTGTCTATGAAGTCATGTTTAGTAGAGTCTTTCTTATGGGTGTGTTGTCCACCACACTTATAATCAAGAGGCTACAGGGCATTTAGGAAATGTTTCCCTTCTTTCATACTCCAAATTGTATAGTTGAACTATTCCTTAGGAAGCGTATACATATTCTTATGTTTTTACAATTCCTTCAATCATGCCTCATCTTTGAGGTGGCGATAACAGTTAAGTTCAGATTCCTATTAGTGAGATGCTCTCAGATAGAGTCATCAAAAAAGTTAAGAGACTGCACAAGGGCTTGAGAGGAGCCCAGTAGTGCATTAAGTCTATTGATTCAAAGGTATGTACCTCTTTCACTCGCGCAAGGTGAGCTTATAATAGAATGTGTTCTCAGACCCTCTTCAGGAAATGGTGCCTTAGCTAAAAGGTATGGTTCCCTAAGCACTTGGATAATATAGTCACTCAAGAGATAGCAAGAATTGGGCTGTTATGATTCATAAGTAGCAGAATGACCCTAGATCTAGGTGAAGAAGATCCTTGAATGGTAGAAAGGTAGATGTGTACCCAGAGTAGTATGTTTTTGCATTATAGTTAAAGATTCCATGGTGCTATGCGTGACTTGTTTAGAATTCCTGGGTTGTTATTTATGGAGAAGGCTAGGTATATATTAGATGGTGTTCTTAGAGATAAATTCAAGAGATTATAGGTAGACAATGTTGAAGTCCCATAGTGTGGTTTTTTATTCAGTTGATTTGGATGGATTTGAACTTAGAGATGTGATGTTAGTGGATGAAGAAGTGAAGGTCAGATTGCTAAGTGTTAGAAGAGATGATTAGGTATGCCAATGATAGTATGAGTCTTCTCGTGATAGCCTTAAGGATAAATAGGAAGCTAAGAGATGCCTCAGAAGAAGAGCTAGCGAGGGATTAGCATCTTCAGTTATAGCCTATCAAGGAGAGTTTAGCATCCAAGAGTACAGTGATACCCAACCTTACAAGGGGTAATTGATTTTGGCCTAGATGGGAGAGAGATCCGTAGACCTATAAGGGTGGCTTTCGAGCTAAGGGGGAGATGATAGAATGAAGAACTGAGTCAAGCCTTGCGACTCAACTAGTATAAAATTCTATAAAGGGCTATGATGGGATATCGACCCAGTCTTATTCCAGTGGATTTCCTAGCACTTCAGTCAAAATGATACTATAATCAGATGTATTTATGCCATACTCATAAACAAGTTCATGCACTTCATACATATTCATGTTTATGCTCAACTCCTAGAACAAACAGAAATTTGCTCCAGACAATGATTCGAGTTTTACTCTACGATTCTATGAATCCCAGCTTTATGACATGAGACTCATTATATATGTAAACTCATGTTTCACAGTATGCTCAGTTCTATGTACTCAGTTCAGTCCTCAAGATATGCCTTAATGGCTAATGAAATCATGCTACATCATGCATATGCTCAAACCAGATTTATTAAGCAATTTGTATTGATGATTTGCTTACTCTAACCATGCTTCATATGTCCAGAATATGAGACGCTCAGGCCTTTACACTTGACTTCTCAGATCTCACCTTGAGTGGCTAAATCATGCTAAGTACAAGTCAAGACTGATCAGTATTCTTTCATGCGTGATGCTCATGTTCCCACTTTAATCCTTCAGTGATATTGGCCTATGTTGTCACAGGTGTTAGTTGATGGAGCTAAGTAGTAGATTAGATGGGAAGTATTGGATTTTCTCTATGATGTATTGGTTCTACCTTATATTGTAAGTGTGGGAAAATGTGAGGTAAGGATTATTCCTATGAAACAATTAGATGAGGAATTTTGGAATATTTCTTTGTAGAAGTTCTTGAAGTTGCAACTTCTAGTTATGCTAGGGGAGAGGAGAAGTCTCAGATAGTGTTAGTTATAAAGAAGACATAAGATGATCATAGTGATATACTTCAATGTTGTGATGGAAAACATGTGGGTCTTTGCCTTGGGCGACTAGTGGCCCATTGATTAGAACTCAAGGTTAGTTGATTTTCGTGATAAGAAGGAATATCATTCTTGGGAGATAACTCTAGATGCAAGAGATTTAGTCGAGATAGGCTTGAACATGGTGAAAGTAAGTAGTTAGACTCATACCATAGCATTTATATTTGCATTGATGAGACTTTAAGTTGCAAAAGGTAAGCATGGTATTCAGAGAAGTTGGTGTAGTTAAAAAGGGTGTTCCTAAGCTTAAAACTTGTCGACTGTATTGTGTAACACAGGAATAGTCTTGTGTTTTCTCCCTACTTAGAGTGCTCATAATTTATGTCCAATAGCTTCAGCTAGCAAGATAGTAGACCCCTCATATCAGATTAATTCATACCTACCGATAATCATTCTTAAGGCCAGAAGACCCTAAGTTTAGTTCAGTCTATGATAGTAAGCTCAGTATAGAAGGGAATAGTTTTCTTGTACAATTACTCCTCTCAGTTTTATGTTCCTTTCAGTTGACTATGATTTCTAAAAATGCATTCCTTCTTTATAAGTTTCAATTAAATCCCTACTCTCACTCGAGAATAGTTATCATGTTGGATATTCAGTTTCAGATGAGTCTCATGTGTTGCAGTGGGATTCAGTTCAATTGGATGAGGGTTTAGCCTTTTTTGAGGAACCGACAGCTATTTTGGCCAGAGATGTCAGGAGATTGAGGTCTCGAGAGATCCCAGTTGATAAGGTTCAGTGGAGGCACCGTCCAGTCGAGGAGGCTACCTGGGAGACTTAGAGAGATATGCGGGATCAGTATCCGCAGCTATTTTAGCCTTCAGGTACCCCCTTGACCTTGACTTTCGAAGATGAAAGTCCTTTTTAGTAGTGAATGATGTAATGACCCTTCCGGTTATTTCCACGTATACGTTTTCCTTAAACTGTTAGAGCTTGTTTGTAGAGGCCCCAAGTCACTTAAGGCTCGTTAGGACAGGTATTTCGGTGTTGGGTCCATTTGTTTGGTCGCATTATAAGTTTTGAAGCCAAGCAAGTCGGCAAAAGTAATCGGAAGATCTTTAACAAATTTCCTGAACTTTGGGTAAAATGTCTCTGGGCTTTTCTCCCAATATATAAAGAGTTAGAAGTCCTCCAAAATACCAAATCGAAGGTCTATGAGTCTAGTTTACAATACATAAAACCTCACGTCCAACTGATCTCGGAGTAAAAAGTTATGACTGTTTTACCGCGGACTGTCTGGCAGAAAACGGGTTGCGAACCGGGTCGCAAATCGGGTCGGGTTAAACTCGATTTAAGCCTCAACTTCACGTTTTAAAACGCCATTTCAGTTCTGAAATGGTGATAAAACATAAGGGAGGATCCCGAGAGAGTTCTTGAGTATCAAAATCGTGCGTTGCTGAATTGCGAGTCTAGATTTAAGTATTTTATTAACATCGCGTGTATTTAAAAATATTTTATTTAAAAGTTGAATTTGGTAAAAATTATATTATTATCACCTTTTCAAAATATTTTAAAGGTTTATGGAAAATATTTTTGATACGATATAATTGTATATGTATTTATTTTATAAGGTTTTTATACATTGTAATATTTTAACGGAGATAGTAAATTTAGTTGTGTTGAAAATTATTATTATAATATAGTAGGTTTTGTTTGAAATAATTTTCTATGAATTATGGTATATTTAAAATATTATATTTATTTTACCACGAACTTATGCAATACCTGAATATATACGTATTGGGGAATGAATATCTTGGTGCCACCTTTACCTCCACGTGAAAGTGGAGGGAGTGGACACCATGACCATACAGTGTTGGTGGCACTTTCTCAATTGAATAAAATCAATTGTGAAATGATTCACTTAGTGCTGGGTATATATAAAACCCACTTTACACCATCTTGTCCAAAGGCAACTTTGGTAATGTACATATGAACTTATTACGTGAGGAGTATTGTGAGAGGAAAACTTTTTGTTAATTATTCAATTTCTGAAAAGAAAATCAATTATCTACGTCAAGTTATTCAAGCCCAAATCCGATTCTGATCTAGTTTTAGATTTTCTCGAAGTGGTTCGAGCTTGGACATCATCTTAGCAGCTTGTCATCGGACGACAGGTAGGTTACGGTTTATTTTCCCTAGACTCCGCATATATAGAATAAAATTGTATTAATGGGCATCCTTGGGTTGGATTATTAGGTTGGCACCACAGACCTCGATCGCTTTATTCATGTCCGCCTACTTTTGTTCCTCCGTTGCTTGTAGTATTTGCCGATATATTTTATTTACCCTTGTGGTCCTGTGAGGCCTTGTTGACTCTGGAACATAGAAGGTCGGATTTTGGGAATGTCCGCGAGTCCCGGGCATAGAATTATCCTTCTAGGCTGGTTATGCTTGCTGAGTAGCTGTGGGCCTGTGCAGGGTCGATAGGTTGATTGTGAGCTGCTGGGCAACTATTGTGTGTGATCATACCATTTCCATGCATATAAAGAGGTTTTATCCATGTTTTACTATGGTTTTGGCTTCGGGTCTACTGGCACTATTTTCTAAACCTTGCATGGCCCGGGGGGGCCATTTTGATGGAAATAATTTGGAAATGGTTTGATTTAAACTTGTGAATATTCTTGGGTAAAAGAAAGTAAAATTATGATTTAAATCACCAGTTTTACGATTAACGCTAGACTCGGCAGGGCCGGAGTGCTAGTTGAGTTTTCTTGTTATTTGAGATGATTTTTTAGCCTCGGTCGGACCGAGCACCTGAGATGAATTTCTATTGTTTAGACCCGGTTATGCCCGGGCACCCTTGGAGGGGTTTTTGAGACATTTTCCTACTACTTTAGTCCTGGACCTGGGCATTGCATATTCGAGACTGGGTCTCTATCTTGATACCGGACTTGCTTCCGGACGACATGTGTTGATACTGAGTTTTAGTATGGGGTCTGGGACCTCCATGGACCTTGCCAGTCCGGGCCAGGGGCTTAACGGGTTGCCAGTGCGGAGGAGAGTATATCGGTGGAGGGGGAGTAGAGGTATAACGGGCAGTGTCTTGCCATGGAACCTACTCTGCTGGAACCGGATCGGCCGTCGGAGGAGGTACATACAGAGATAAACCATTTACTAGAGATCCTATGCATCATATGCATTCATTGTTTGAGGCTCCACCCTGTTTGTTGTTTGTGATTGTACGCCCGGTAGTGGGAATGCCGGAAGGGTTGTTTGTTTTTCACTGTTTGTGTTCCTCGTTGTATGGGCGGCCGTGGGGGACCTGTAGGTAATAATTTGCTATTTACTTACAGAATTGGTTCTATATTATGATAAGTAATGAGATGGTATGATAGTTGAGTTTGATGCATGTCTCTGAGCATGCTATTATTACTCTTTCTCTCTCTTCTAACTCTCGAGGTTCTGTATAACGCCGTCCATTTCATAAACTTATTTTGTATACACTGTTGTTGCAAGGACCCCAGGTGCGTTATTTCTTACTTTCACCTGTGCCTATGGTGTGTATATTCTGCTTACTAGCCTCCTATGTGGTTCTGTTGATTTCCCTCTGGGCTAGTTCCTGTGTACCTTTCGTTGATTTCTGTGACTACTTGCTTCTATTCTGTCTATTATTGCGCTTTTATCTTATATGTGCCCAGTCGGCCTATGATACCTACTGGGTACCTTATGCTTCGCATTTGGTGATCACCCTACCCCCTGCATCTTTGGGTGCAGATCCTAGCGTGGGCCATCGCCGTTAGATCGTTGTGATTCATGCTTGGAGATCTGTTGGGAACTACTTCAGACTGAGGGTAAGCTCTTGGCGATCGGAGCTTAGCTTTAGGTTATCTTTTGCTTCATGTACTCTATTACCATTCAGAGACATCTGTATATATAGTTTTGGTTTATTTGCACTCCATGTATGTAGTTTGGCTCTATACTATGATACCAGGTCTTGGGGTTTGGTTTAGTTTCCGCATATGTATGTATTTATAGTCCTTTTATCTGTTCTCTTCATCTTGTTCTCTTATTTGTTAGATAGTAGCCCATTATTAACTGTTCTGGACTACGGGGATTGGTTCACCTACCGGGGGTTGTAGGTGCCATCATGACCGAGAAATTGGGTCATGACAACTTGGTATCAGAGCGTTAGGTTCACCGGTGTCATCGGTATATGAGCCAATGTCTAGTAGAGTCCTGCGGATTGGGGCGGAGACGTCCGTACTCAATCTTTGGGAGGCTACAGTGACATTTTAGGAAATTTGACTCTTTCATTGCTTCTGTGTCGTGCGTGGAACCCTTGAAGTTTCTGTAAATCTCATTTGTTCTACTTCATCCTTCCGCAGATGGTTCGTACGAGATCATCGGCATCACGCGGGGATGAGCCTCCCGCTCCAGCACCAGCTCCAGTGCCAGCTCCAGCGCCAGCTCCAGCGCCAGCTCCAGCGCCAGCTCCAGCACCAGCTCCAGTGCCCACTTCTGTGCCAGCTCCAGCCGCAGCTCAGTCTCCAGATATTCGGGGATTACTATTACAGCTTTTGGGTGTGATTGGAGAGCGGCCTTCTGAGGTAGCGCAGACATCCGCTCAGGGGGCAGCCCTGGGTGCATAGAGCTCAGGAGCGCAGCCTGCTACTATGGCTCCCTGTGCGGAGGTCATTCTGGTTCCATCTGTTGCACAGCCTCTTGCTCCTCGCCCAGTTATGACAGAGTCAGAGCAGAAGGCGTTGGGTAGGTTTTTGAGGTTAGCACCTCCGAGGTTTGCTGGTACTTCTAGACAGGATCCACATGACTTTATTACTACCTGTGAGGAGATGTTGTATCATTTGGGTTTGTTGGAGACTCACGGGGTTGGTTATACTACCTATCAGTTGAAGGGCCCAGCGAAGTTATGGTGGAGGGCCCAGGTTGCTTGTAGACCACCGTCGTCACCTCCTTTGACCTGGTCTGAGTTTTATGAGGCCTTTATGGCCAAGTTCCTACCCCATAGTGATCGGGAGCGTCGCAGGGAGCAGTTTACTCACCTTGTGCAGGGGTCTATGACTATCTCGGAGTATGAGACCCGCTTTCATCAGCTAGCACCGTTCGGAGCTATGATCATTCCTACCGAGGCTGATAGGATTCGCAGATTTGTATGGGGTTTGAGGCCAGAGATCAGCCAGCCAGCTGAGATATTGATTGCCAGTGGTCGGTCATTCCAGGCTATTGTAGACTATGCCCGCACTATGGAGGACCTACAACGACATGATCAGGGGTCCAGAGATAAGAGGCCCCGATATCAGGGTGTCTATAGTGGTTCCAGATATAGTGGTAGAGGTCCTGGCCAGTGGAGCCGGAGTTATCAGCCACAACAGTACCAGGGTCAGTCCAGCCGACCGGTCCAGGCGTCCCTTCAGACTTTCGGTAGTACCCAGTTCGAGCAAGGTCAAAGCAGCCATCAGGGCTATGGCGGCCAATCTTCGAGGGGTACAGTTTCTAGGGCATTAGGCCGTGGTGGTTATGCGGGATCTGTTGGTTCATCTCGACCGAGTAGGCCGCCAGGGGCTTGTTTTACTTGTGGTGTTATCGGTCATTTTGCTAGAGATTGCCCTCAGCAGGGTACAGTTCAGTTGGCCGAGCCTTTACGAGTAGTTCAGCCCCCAGCTAGAGGGGGTGGTCGTCAGAGTAGAGGTGGTGCTCCACGCGGCAGAGCAAGTGGTAGGGATGGCGGTCGGGTAGGTGGAGGTCGTCGTCAGTTTTACGCGGTCCCTAGGAGACCAGAAGCAGAGGCCTCAGATGTTGTGATTACAGGTACGATTTCTGTGTGCCATCAGTCTGCTATGACTTTATTTGATCCTGGATCCACTTGTTCATATGTATCTGCCTACTTTTTGCCTTGTTTGGGGTTGGCTAGTGAGCCATTATCTGTTCATGTTTCTGTTTCGACCCCAGTAGGAGATTCTTTAGTAGTGGATCGGATTGTGAGATCTTGTATGCTATCTATTGGTGATTCAGAGACTTGGGGTGACTTGATGATTCTTGATATGCTAGATTTTGATGTGATACTGGGCATGGACTGGTTATCCCCTCACCGTGTGGTTTTGGATTGTTATGCCAAGACCATTACCATAGCTGTGCCCGGTGTATCCCGGTTGTGTGGCAGGGTTCTGTTAGCCATGCACCATCTGGGATCATCTCTTGTCTTCGAGCTAGGAAGTTTATTTCCCGTGGGTGTTTAGCTTATCTAGCATATGTCCGAGATGTTAGTGCTGACCCTACTTCTCCTGAGTCTGTTCCTGTGGTTAGAGACTTCCTCGATATGTTTCCTACCGACCTGCCAGGCCTTCCACCTGAGAGAGATATTGATTTCGCTATTGAGCTAGAGCCGGGCACTAGGCCCATTTCTATTTCTCCTTATCGTATGGCTCCTGCTGAGTTGAGGGAGCTTAAGGAGCAGCTCTAGGATCTGTTAGCTAAGGGGTTTATTAGACCTAGTGTGTCACCTTGGGGTGCTCCTGTTCTCTTCGTGAAGAAGAAGGATGGGTCGATGCGCATGTATATTGATTATCGGCAGCTGAATAGGGTGACAGTGAAGAATAGGTATCCGATGCCGAGGATTGATGATTTGTTTGACCAGCTTCAGGGTTTAGTCGTGTTTTCGAAGATTGATTTGAGGTCTGGCTACCATCAGTTGAGGATTAGGGCGGAGGACATCCCTAAGACAGCATTCAAGACACGTTATGGCCATTATGAGTTCCTGGTGATGTCTTTTGGGTTGACTAATGCCCCCGCAGCCTTTATGAACTTGATGCACAGGGTTCTTGGCCCGTATTTGGACTCATTTGTGATAGTTTTTATAGACGACATCTTGGTATACTCGCGTAGTAGAAATGAGCATGAGCAGCACTTGAGGGTTATACTCCAGACTTTGAGAGATCATCGGCTTTATGCCAAGTTCTCAAAGTGCGAGTTTTGGCTTGAGTCAGTTGCATTCCTAGGGCACGTGGTGTCTAAGGATGGGATTAGGGTGATCGCGGAAAGAATTTTCAGGGCGGTTGTGAGTGGCCCTAGACTCTATTGTTACTTGAGGTTCGTAGCTTATTGGGTAGCGGTACTAGCAGACGGTTCGTATGAGGATTTTTTCTTCCATAGCAGCACCCTGTGACTATGGGCGACTGGAAGGATGTCCGCATTTCAGTGGTGGATCAGAAGTGTGAGGATAGCTTCCGAGGCTAAGGCCTTATGACTTCAGCTCCAGTTTTGACTTTGCCGGTTGAGGGTCAAGAAGCTTCTCCGTGTATTGTGATGCCTTCGGGTTGGTCTGGTTGTGTGTTGATGGCAGCAGGGTCGCAGAGTACATATAAAGTCGGGCAGCTGAAGGTTCACGGAGCGCAACTACCCCACCATGACTTAGAGTTGGCGGCAGTAGTTTTCGCGCTCAAGATCTGGAGGCATTACTTATATGGAGTTCACTGTGATATCTTCACCGATCACCGTAGTCTTCAGTATATCACGAGTCAGTGGGAGTTGAACTCGAGACAGAGGAGTTGGGTCGAGTTACTGAAGGACTATGACTTCACTATTCTGTATCATCCGGGCAAGGCAAACGTGGTAGCGGATGCCTTGAGCCGGAAGTCGATGAGTATGGGTAGCCTAGCTTCTCTTTCAGTTTCAGAACGACCGTTGGCCTGGGACATCCAGTCCTTGGCTAACCGTTTGGTTAGGCTTGACTTGTCGGATCCTAGCAGAGTTCTCGCCAGTGTTGAGGTTTGTTCTACTTTGATTGATCAGATTCAGAGCCGTCAGTTTGAGGATCAGCAGTTGTGTGACCTTCGTGACCGGGTTGTTCAGGGTGAGACCAGTCAGGCTACTCTAGATTCAGATGGGGTTTTGAGGTTTGATAGTCGCCTTTGTGTTCCGAGGATTAGTGATTTGATTCAGTTGATACTTCATGAGGCACATTGTACTAGATACTCCATTCACCCTGGCACAGCAAAGATGTATAGAGACTTGAGACAGCTTTACTGGTGGAGTGGTATGAAGCAGGATATAGCAGAGTTCGTGTCTCGGTGCTTGAACTGCCAGCAGGTTAAGTTCGAGCACATGAGACCTGGTGGTTTGATGCAGCGACTTCCCATTCCTGAGTGGAAGTGGTAAGGGATTACTATGGACTTCGTTGCTGGTTTGCCTCGTACTTCTCATGGGTTTGATTCCATATGGGTGATTGTTGATAGGCTGACTAAGTCAGCACATTTCTTGCCGGTTCAGACTTCTTATGGTGCAGAGAGGTTAGCTCAGATCTACCTTCGTGAGATTGTTCGGTTGCATGGAGTCCCAGCTTCTATCATTTCAGACCACGGCACTCAGTTCACATCTCAGTTCTGGAGGGCTATTCAGCGAGATTTGGGTACAGAGGTTCATCTTAGTACCGCTTTCCACCCTCAGACAGATGGCCAGTCCGAGAGGACCATTCAGATTCTGGAGGACATGCTTCGGGCCTGTGTTCTTGACTTTGGAGGTTCTTGGATCAGTTTGTTCCCTTGGCAGAGTTTGCTTATAATAACAGCTTCCATTCGAGTATCGGCATGGCACCTTTTGAGGCTTTGTATGACAGGCATTGCAGATCACCGGTAGGTTGGTTTGATGGTTTTAGTGCTGGGCCACAGAGCACAGATTTGCTTCGAGATTCCTTAGACCGAGTTTGAGTGATTCAGGACAGACTTCGGGCAGCTCAGAGCAGGCAAAAGAGTTATGATGATCGTAGGCTTCGTGCCTTGGAGTTTAGTGTCGGTGACTTGGTGTTTCTCCGTGTATCGCCCATGAAGGGCATGATGAGATTTGGTAGGCGGGGCAAGCTTAGCCCGAGGTACATTGGGCCATTTGAGATTCTTCAGAGGGTTGGTGGCGTTGCCTATCAGCTAGCCTTGCCTCCGATGTTTTCAGCCATACATCCTGTATTTCATGTTTCGATGTTGCATCGGTATGTCCCAGATGAGTCTCATGTGTTGCAGTGGGATTCAGTTCAATTGGATGAGGGTTTAGCCTTTTTTGAGGAACCGGCAGCTATTTTGGCCAGAGATGTCAGAAGATTGAGGTCTCGAGAGATTCCGGTTGTTAAGGTTTAGTGGAGGCACCATCCAGTCGAGGAGGCTGCCTGGGAAACTTAGAGAGATATGCGGGATCAGTATCTGCAGCTATTTTAGCCTTCAGGTACCCCCTTGACCTTGACTTTCGAGGACGAAAGTCCTTTTTAGTAGTGGATGATGTAATGACCCTTCCGGTTATTTCCACGTATACGTTTTCCTTGAACCATTAGAGCTTGTTTGTAGTGGCCCCAAGTCACTTAAGGCTCGTCAGGACCGGTATTTTGGTGTTGGGTCCATTTGTTTGGTCGCATTATAAGTTTTGAAGCCAAGCAAGTCGGCAAAAGTAATCGGAAGATCTTTAACAAATTTCCTGAACTGGTAAAATGTCTCTGGGCTTTTCTCCCAATATATAAAGAGTTAGAAGTCCCCCGAAATACCAAATCGAAGTTCTACGAGTCTAGTTTCCAATGCACAAAACCTCACGTCCAACTGATCTCGGAGTAAAAAGTTATGACTGTTTTACCGCGGACTGTCTGGCAGAAAACGGGTTGCGAACCGGGTCGCGAATCGGGTCGGGTTAAACTCGATTTAAGCCTCAACTTCACGTTTTAAAACGCCATTTCAGTTCGAAACAGTGATAAAACATAAGGGAGGATCCCGAGAGAGTTCTTGAGTATCAAAATCGTGCGTTGGTGAATTGCGAGTCTAGATTTAAGAATTTTATTAACATCGCGTGTATTTGAAAATATTTTATTTAAAAGTTGAATTTGGTAAAAATTATATTATTATCACCTTTTCAAAATATTTTAAAGGTTTATGGAAAATATTTTTGATACGATATAATTGTATATGTATTTATTTTATAAGGTTTTTATACATTGTAATATTTTAACGGAGATAGTAAATTTAGTTGTGTTGAAAATTATTATTATAATATAGTAGGTTTTGTTTGAAATAATTATCTATGAATTATGGTATATTTAAAATATTATATTTATTTTACCACGAACTTATACAGTACCCGAATATATACGTATTGGGGAATGAATATCTTGGTGCCACCTCTACCTCCACATGGAAGTGGAGGGAGTGGACACCATGACCATACAGTGTTGGTGGCACTTTCTCAATTGAATAAAATCAATTGTGAAATGATTCACTTAGTGCTGGGTATATATAAAACGCACTTTACACCATCTTGTCCAAAGGCAACTTTGGTACTATACATATGAACTTATTACGTGAGGAGTATTGTGAGAGGAAAACTTTTTGTTAATTATTCAATTTCTGAAAAGAAAATCAATTATCTACGTCAAGTTATTCAAGCCCAAATCCGATTCTGATCTAGTTTTGGATTTTCTCGGAGTGGTTCGAGCTTGGACATCATCTTAGCAGCTTGTCATCGGACGACAGGTAGGTTACGGTTTATTTTCCCTAGACTCCGCATATATAGAATAAAATTGTATTAATGGGCATCCTTGGGTTGGATTATTAGGTTAGCACCACATACCTCGACCGCTTTATTCATGTCCGCCTACTTTTGTTCCTCCGTTGCTTGTAGTATTTGCCGATATATTTTATTTACCCTTGTGGTCCTATGAGGCCTTGTTGACTCTGGAACATAGAAGGTGGGATTTTGGGAATGTCCGCGAGTCCCGGGCATAGAATTATCCTTCTAGGCTGGTTATGCTTGCTGAGTAGCTGTGGGCCTGTGCAGGGTTGATAGGTTGATTGTGAGCTGCTGGGCAGCTATTGTGTGTGATCATACCATTTCCATGCATATAAAGAGGTTTTATCAATGTTTTACTATGGTTTTGGCTTCGGGCCTACTGACACTATTTTCTAAACCTTGCATGGCCCCGGGGGCCTGTTTTTGATGGAAATGATTTGGAAATGGTTTGATTTAACTTGTGAATATTCCTGGATAAAAGGAAGTAAAATTATGATATAAATCAAACCAGTTTTACGATTAACCGTAGACTCGGCAGGGCGGAGTTGCTAGTTTGAGTTTTCTTGTTTACTTGAGAATGATTTTTTAGCCTCGTCGGGACGAGCACCTGAGCATGACTTTCTACTGTTATTAGACCGCGGTTATGCCGGGCAACCCTTGAGGGGTTTTTTTGAGACATTTTCCTACTCTACTTTAGTCCTGGAACAGGGTCTGGGCATCGCAATATTCGACGAACTGGTTCTCTATCTTGATATCGGACTTGCTTCCGGACGACATGTGTTGATACTGAGATTTAGTATGGGGTCTGGGACCTCCATGGACCTTGCCATCCGGGCTAGGGGCTACGGGCTGCGTGTGCCGGAGGAGGGGTATACGGTGGAGTAGAGGTATACGGGCAGTGTCCTTCCATGGAACCTACCTGCTGGGCCGGATCGGCGCCGGAGGAGGTACATACGGAGATACCATTTCACTTGAGATCTTCATGCATCATATCATTCATTGTTTGAGGCTCCACCCTTGTTTGTTGATTGTTGATTGTACGCTCCGGTAGTATGGGATGCCGGAGGGTTTGTTTTCACTTGTTTGTGTTCCTCGGTTGTATGGGCGGCCGGGGGACTGTAGGTAGACTTTTGCTATCTACTTACACGAATTGTTTCTATTATAGATAAGTATGAGATTGGTAATGAATTAAGTTTGAGTTTGAAATTCCATGCTCTGAGCATCGGCTATATAATTACTCTTTCTCTCTTCTTCCTAACTTCTTGAAGGTTACCGGGTATACCCGTCTATTTTGTAAACTATTTTGTATACACTGTTATGCAAGGATCACAAGGTGCGTTATTCCTTACTTTCACCTATGCCTATGGTGTGTATATTCTGCTTACTGGCCTCACATGTGGTTCTGTTGATTTCCCTCTGGGCTAGTTCCTGTGTACCTTTCGTTGATTTCTATGACTGCTTGCTTCTATTCTGTCTGTTACTACACTTTTATCTTATATGTGCCCAGTCGGCCTATGATACCTACTGGGTACTTATGCTTCGCATTTGGTGCTCACCCCTACCCCCTGCATCTTTGGGTGCAGATCCTAGCGTGGGCCATTGCCGTTAGGTCGCTGTGATTCGTGCTTGGAGATCTTGTTGGGAATACTTCAGACTGAGGGTGAGCTCTTTGGGATCGGAGCTTGTTTAGTTTATCTTTTGCTTCAATGTACTCTATACCATTCAGAGACATCTGTATATATAGTTTTGGTTTATTTGCACTCCATGTATGTAGTTTGGCTCTATACTATGATACTAGGTCTTGGGGTTTGGTTTAGTTTCCGCATATGTATGTATTTATAGTCCTTTTATCTGTTCTCTTCATCTTGTTCTCTTATTTGTTAGATAGTAGCCCATTATTAACTGTTCTGGGCTACGGGGATTGGTTCACCTACCGGAGGTTGTAGGTGCCATCATGACCGAGAAATTGGGTCGTGACACCTACCGGTGTTCTTATGCCCTCAGTATGCATGTAGGTCTCACGAATCAATTTCAGTTCATATTTCAGTCAAAAATAAGTTACCATGTCAGTACTCCAACTTTTAGAACTTAGTTAGTGGGGTTTCATCTCTTTTCCTACCTCCCAGCCTAGTTAGTCTTCATTCGAGGATGAATGATCCCAAGGGGGAGATATTGTAACACCTCAAAAATTCTAAGCTAAGATCCAGACCATTTTCATATGTTGTTAGATCCAAACCAGATGATTTCAAATGGTAATTAGGTGTTGAGATCAATACTTATGTGTGGGAAGTGTATTAGATGTGAATTAGGTTCATAAAGAACCTCTAGCTTAAAGTTGAGTTAAAAGCTTTCTTACCGATTGAGTTTTAGTGTGAGATTTTTCAAGAGTCAAATTCAAACAATCATAACTCCTAGAATATGAAGATTTAGGTGTCCTATTACCCACAAAATTAAATGTCTTCGAGTCTTCTTTCCAACGCCACTGACCGCGCATTAATCCAAGTCCGAAGTAAAACGTTATGATCAGTTTACCATGAAGACATTTGTCAGACCAGAAGTCCATTGAATTTTGGGAGCTAAAATAGAAGAGAAAACGGTCCATTTTCTGGGAAAAAGTTACGTTTCTCAAACCATTTCCAGTACCAGAAACTCAAAAATTTAGTGAGTTAAAACGCTTAAGAAAATGGTCCGCTTATGCCCAAAATGGACCATTTTGGCATCCATTTTTCTGACGTGTTTTCCCTTTCCTAGTGTCACGACCCAGACCACCGTGTGTGGCACCCACCCAACCCCTGGGTGAGCGAACTATCAACGACCCTGAACTTAATCGTTCTAACAGCTCAAAACCAATACAGATAAAATAAACTAGCATAAATACTAAATTAACCAAACTATTATATATATCTTGCGGAAATTCCCTCCATAAAACCTGAAAGTCATCGTACCAAAACGCTACCAAAAATCTAGAATGTGGGGATGCAACCAAATATAAGAAATAATGTAATACCGAAACAAGTGGGCTACAATATAAACAGATAGAAATCAAGGCAGCTCGACCGAAGCAACTCACCCTTGACGTCTGGAAGCATTGGGACTACAGGTGAGGTCGCGTGTCAGAAACTGGAAGATTGCATGTACTCAAAAAAAAATGCAAGTTCAAAATCAGTACACAACCACCGTGTACTGGTAGGATCATCAGCCAGTTCCAAATAAACAGCATATAAATAGTACAAAAATCAAGTAAGAGTAGAGGAAACATGTAACAAGGCAACAGATATCCCTAGGCTACAAGTCTCTTCCTAGCTTGTACCCACATGTAATCCACCTTTACAACTACAACCAACAGTCAACTATAACCAACCAACATCCCATTTTTATATATCTCGGACCCACCCTAGGATCCCCTCTAAACAACACCCAAGTGTTAACATGCAACCCGGTCTACACCAAGACCAAAACTCATTAATCAATACAATGATAACCCGGCCTCTCAAGGACCATATGCACAATCAGAATTCATAAACACAACCCGGTCCACTCAAGAATCCATTATTAAAAATGCAGCAATATAAAATAAACCCGTACCAGGCATGGTACCCGAGCCAACCAGTTAGTATCCCATACCAGGCATGGTACCCAAGCCAACCGTTAGTATTCTCGTACCAGGCCTGGTACCCGAGCCAACCATTAGTATACCCATACCAAGCGTGGTACCCGAGAAAACTGAATGTCACATAAATCCACAGTCACAAATAATGAACAATCAACACTTGTAAACCAACAAGCAATAACACCTAGTTTATTTCACAACACTGATAACAGGACCCTTAGACATTCCTAACCCATTACCTAAGCAATGCGACTCGTACAAATACTTAAACAAAAGTAAACAAACATACAATACATACAGGAATCAATAACCATCACCTACCTCGAATTAGTCAAAAGCTCTACTCAGCCGGAGCTTTCCCGTTTCACAAAGTTCATGCCGGTTCTTTGTCTAAAACAATACACAATAACCAAGAATCAATCTTTATAGCCTACAATTTACCCGGATTATGCAAAATCCTAAACCCCAGGCCACCCATGATCATTCCACCCTTTTTCCCAGGATTTTCCATCAATAATTCACCTAGTTCTACCACTTTTTTATGGATACATTTAGAGGATTAAAATCGCATGATCATAATATAGAAGAATTAACAACAACCAAGAACTTCTACCCTTAGAATCCCCTTTTTCCCCAGATTCCACCATTCTTAGGTCATACCAAACCTTTCACCAAGTCTACCCCTAGCAATCCTATAGTGTAGGAAAGATAGTACGGAGTTTGGGGAGTAGAATCCTTACCTTTAGGACGAAAAATGGTGTAAAACTGATGGAAATCACCTAAAATTACCCACTTCTTCTCCCAAAATGTCTTGAAGAAAACTAAACTATTTTGGGGAAGTTTCTGAATTAAATCCCATCGCACTCTACTATAACGGTCCGCTCCGCTATAGCGGTACCACCGTAGCGGAGTCATCCTCAATGGCGGAGGCTAACCCACGTTGACTTCTACTGTAGCGGTATTTTCTCCGCTACAACGGAGGTTGCTATGACAGAGTGTCAACCGCTACAGTAGTTGACATGGGATAAAAAGTTG
Organism: Jaltomata sinuosa; assembly: GCA_003996215.1. NCBI lineage: Eukaryota > Viridiplantae > Streptophyta > Magnoliopsida > Solanales > Solanaceae > Jaltomata > Jaltomata sinuosa. The sequence goes on from QJPP01005238.1 coordinate 88,681, forward strand.
TAAAGTCCCTCAAATTGCCCCATTTTACAACACACTCGATTTCTCGACATTCTGGAACAACCCCTTCACGTCAACCTCAATACCGAGAGTTCTACTTACCCGAATTTAATTTCGGAAAGTTCCTCGGACTCCTT
>QJPP01005239.1:0-31779 GCA_003996215.1 Jaltomata sinuosa
CGTCCTTGAATATATGTCTCGTCTAGTGATGTATGTATATAGTACGTATTCAAAAGCTAATTAATTAATCGATAATCCATCCAAGTAGTGGAATACGTTGTATTACGTACATATGAGGTAATATACGATAACGATCATTGAGTAATGTAATTACCCAAGTTCTATATATTAATGGTCTGTTGTATTGAATTAATATATACGATTGTATCATAATGTAATTAACCAAGTCTGAGTTTATGAAATACGTTGCTGATTAAATAATAAAGTAATATTATTATTTTTAAAAAACTGACCTCAAGAGGGCAGGTTTCTTAAAAAAATATTTTTTAAATTTTTTTTTTTTTAATAAAACCGACCACCGTTGGTCGGTTTTTTTTTAAATTTTTTTAAATTTTTTTTAGTAAAACCGACCACTTGTGGTTGGTTTTTCTGTTTAATTATATTAGGGTAAATAAAAAAACTCATTTCTTCTCTCACTCACTCTCTCTCTTCGACACACTGCCACCATCGACCTCCGACATCCATAACGCCGGCCAGCCTTTGTCGACCTCCGGCATCTCTCCATCCCTCCATCATCCCTCCGTCTCCCTCCGCCTCTGTTTGCTGTCGTGGTTGCTGCTGACGCAGTTTACTGCAGCTATCGCCACCTCTGTTCATTGCCGCTGTCCGATGTTGTCACTCATGTGACTGCTCCGTCAAGGTAAGTCATTTTTATCTAATTTTATTAATTTACTTTTTAATTAATTATAATTATTAAATTAGAGTTTATCATTATTAATTTTAGTTATTAAATTAGGATTTATTATTTAATTAGAGTTTATTAATATTAACTAGAATTGTGTATGAACTTATGTGAGTTGAAATTGGGCATAATGTGAGTTTAAATTGGACATAATATGAGTTGAAATTGGGTATAATGTGAGTTGAAATTGGGCATAATTGTGAGTTAAATTAGTGAACTAGTTTGTTGGATACGTAAAATGTGAACTAGTGAATTTAAATAGTGAAGTAGTGAATAAGATTGTGAACTAGTGACTTGGAATTGTGAAGTAGTGAATCGAAAATGTAAACTAGTGACTTAGAATAGTGAAGTAGTTACTTAAAATAGTGAGTATAATGACTATAAATTGTGAACTAGTTACTTAAAATAATAAAGTATAGTGAGTTCAAATTGTGAAATAGTGACTTGTAATGAATTGGAATAGTGAACTAGTGATTTGAAATTAATATTGTCATTGCTTGTGTAGTGTTGAGACTTAGTCTTTAATTTAGTTTCTTTGATTATTACTGTGATAATGTGTTTGTTTAGCATAAGTGTCAACACTAGTTGATCCTATTGATGACAAAATTAATTTTCTTGCAAAATCAATTTGTGTCCATTTAGTATTGAAACTTAGTCTTTAATTTGATTATAATGTGTTTGTTTAGCATAAGTGTCAACACTAGTTAATCCTATTGATGACAAAATTGATTTTCTTGCAAGATCAATTTGTGTTTATCTAGTGTTGACACTTAGTCTTTAATTTGATTTGTTTGTGTTTGTTTAGCATAAGTGTCAACACTAGTTGATTCTATTGATGACAAAATTAATTTTCTTGCAAGATCAATTTGTGTTCACCTAGAAAATTAATTTGTCCACCTAGTGTTGACATTTAGTATTTAATTTGATTTGTTTGTGTTTGTTTAGCATTAGTGTCAACACTAGTTGATTCTATTGATGACATAATTGATTTTCTTGCAAGATCAATTTTTTCCACCTAGTGCTGACATTTAGTCTTTAATTTGGTAAATTTGGGTTTGTTTATCATTAGTGTCAACACTAGTTGATCCTATTGATGAAAAAATTAATTTTCATGCAAGATCAATTTGTGCCCACGTATTATTGACACTTAGGGGTCGTTTGGTGTGAGAGATAAGAACAAATAGTCCTTGGATAAAATAAATAGTCCAGGGATAAATTTTGATTTCTTGTTTGGTTGCCAAGTTTGGGATAGCTTATCCCACCATTTATACCATAGTGAAGGGATAAGTTATCCCATATACATGGTGGGATAAGTTATCCCGGGATAACTAATTCCGGGATAATTAATCCCGAGATAACTTGCTTCCACCCAAACGACTTAGTCTTTAATTTAGTTTGTTTATGTTTGTTTAGCATAAGTGTCAACACTAGTTGATCCTATAGATGACAAAATTGATTTTCTTGCAAGATCAATTTTTGTCCACCTAGTGCTGACTTTTAGTCTTTAATTTGGTTAATTTATGTTTGTTTAGCATTAGTGTCAACACTAGTTGATCCTATTGATGACAACATTAATTTTCTTGCAAGATCAATTTATGTCCACCAAGTGTTGACACTTAATTCTTTAATTTGGTTTATTTGTGTTTATTTAGCATAAGTATCAATACTAGTTGATCATATTGATCACAAAATTAATTTTCTTGCAAGATCAATTTGTGTCCACCTAGTGTTGACACTTAGTGTTTAATTTGATTTGTTTGTATTTGTTTAGCATAAGTGTCAACACTAGTTGATCCTATTGATGACAAAATTAATTTTCGTGCAAGATTAATTTGTGTCCACGTAGTGTTAATACTTAGTCTATAATTTGATTATAGTGTGTTTGTTTAGCATAAGTGTCAACACTATTTAATTCTATTGATGACAAAATTAATTTTCTTGTAAGATCAATTTGTGTCTACCTAGTGTTGACACTTAGTCTTTAATTTGACTTATTTGTGTTTGTTTAGCATAAGTTAGTCTTTAATTTGACTTATTTGTGTTTGTTTAGCATAAGTGTCAACACTAGTTGATTCTATTGATGACAAAATTAATTTTTTGCAAGATCAATTTGTGTTCACCTAGAAAATTAATTTTGTCCACCTAGTGTTGACATTTAGTCTTTAATTTGGTTTATTTGTATTTGTTTAGCATTAGTGTCAACACTAGTTGATCCTATTGATGACAAGATTGATTTTCTTGCAAGATTAATTTGTGTCCACCTAGTATTGACACTTAGTCTTTAATTTGGTTTGTCTGTATTTGTTTAGCCTAAGTGTCAACACTAGTTGATCCTATTGATGACAAAATTGATTTTCTTGCAAAATCAATTTGTGTCCACCTAGTGTTGACACTTAGTCTTTAATTTAGTTTGTGTGTTTGTTTAGCATAAGTGTCAATACTAGTTGATCCTATTAATGACAAAATTGATTTTCTTGCAAGATCAATTTCTTTCTACCTAGTATTGACATTTAGTCTTTAATTTAGTTTATTTGTGATTGTTTAGCATTAGTGTCAACACTAGTTGATCCTATTGATGACAAAATTAATTTTCTTGCAAGATCAATTTGTGTCTACCTAGTGTTAATACTTAGTCTTTAATTTGGTTTGTTTGTGTTTATTTAGCATAAATGTCAACACAAGTTGATCCTATAGATGACAAAATTGATTTTCTTGCAAGATCATTTTTTGTCCACCTAGTGCTGACATTTAGTTTTTAATTTGGTTAATTTGTATTTATTTAGCATTAGTTTCAACACTAGTTGATCCTATTGATGACAAAATTAATTTTCTTGCAAGATCAATTTATGTCCACCAAGTGTTGACACTTAGTCTTTAATTTAGTTTATTTGTGTTTATTTAGCATAAGTGTCAATACTAGTTGATCCTATTGATTACAAAATTAATTTTCTTGCAAGATTAATTTGTGTCCACCTAGTGTTGACACATTGTGTTTAATTTGATTTGTTTGTATTTGTTTAGCATAAGTGTCAACACTAGTTGATCCTATTGATGACAAAATTAATTTTCTTGCAAGATCAATTTGTGTCCACCTAGTGTTGACACTTTGTGTTTAATTTGATTTGTTTGTATTTGTTTAGCATAAGTGTCAACACTAGTTGATCCTATTGATGACAAAATTAATTTTCTTGCAAGATTAATTTGTGTCCACGTAATGTTAATACTTAGTCTATAATTTGATTACAATGTGTTTGTTTAGCATAAGTGTCAACACTAGTTAATTCTATTGATGACAAAATTAATTTTCTTGTAAGATCAATTTGTGTCTACCTAGTGTTGACACTTAGTCTTTAATTTGACTTATTTGTGTTTGTTTAGCATAAGCACTAGTTGATTCTATTGATGACAAAATTAATTTTTTGCAAGATCAATTTGTGTTCACCTAGAAAATTAATTTTGTCCACCTAGTGTTGACATTTAGTCTTTAATTTGGTTTATTTGTATTTGTTTAGCATTAGTGTCAACATAATTGATCCTATTGATGACAAGATTGATTTTCTTGCAAGATTAATTTGTGTCCACCTAGTATTGACACTTAGTCTTTAATTTGGTTTGTTTGTATTTGTTTAGCCTAAGTGTCAACACTAGTTGATCCTATTGATGACAAAATTGATTTTCTTGCAAGATCAATTTGTGTCCACCTAGTGTTGACACTTAGTCTTCAATTTAGTTTGTTTGTGTTAGTTTAGCATAAGTGTCAATACTAGTTGATCCTATTAATGACAAAATTGATTTTCTTGCAAGATCAATTTCTTTCTACCTAGTGTTGACATTTAGTCTTTAATTTAGTTTATTTGTGTTTGTTTAGCATTAGTGTCAACACTAGTTGATCCTATTGATGTCAAAATTAATTTTCTTGCAAGATTAATTGGTGTCTACCTAGTGTTAATACTTAGTCTTTAATTTGGTTTGTTTGTGTTTATTTAGCATAAATGTCAACACTAGTTGATTCAATAGATGACAAAATTGATTTTCTTGCAAGATCAATTTTGTCCATCTAGTGCTGACATTTAGTCTTTAATTTGGTTAATTTGTGTTTGTTTAGCATTAGTGTCAATACTAGTTGATCCTATTGATGACAAAATTAATTTTCTTGCAAGATCAATTTATGTTCACCAAGTGTTGACACTTAGTCTTTAATTTGGTTTATTTGTGTTTATTTAGCATAAGTGTCAACACTAGTTGATCCTATTGATGACAAAATTAATTTTCTTGCAAGATTAATTTGTGTCCACGTAGTGTTAATACTTAGTCTATAATTTGATTATAGTGTGTTTGTTTAGCATAAGTGTCAACACTAGTTAATTCTATTGATGACAAAATTAATTTTCTTGTAAGATCAATTTGTGTCTACCTAGAGTTGACACTAAGTCTTTAATTTGACTTATTTGTGTTTGTTTAGCATAAGTGTCAACACTAGTTGATTCTATTGATGACAAAATTAATTTTCTTGCAAGAATAATTTGTGTCCACGTAGTGTTAATACTTAGTCTATAATTTGATTATAATGTGTTTGTTTAGCATAAGTGTCAACACTAGTTAATTCTATTGATGACAAAATTAATTTTCTTGTAAGATCAATTTGTGTCTACCTAGTGTTGACACTTAGTCTTTAATTTGACTTATTTGTGTTTGTTTAGCATAAGTGTCAACACTAGTTAATTCTATTGATGACAAAATTAATTTTCTTGTAAGATCAATTTGTGTCTACCTAGTGTTGACACTTAGTCTTTAATTTGACTTATTGTGTTTGTTTAGCATAAGTGTCACACTAGTTAATTCTATTGATGACAAAATTAATTTTCTTGTAAGATCAATTTGTGTCTACCTAGTGTTGACACTTAGTCTTTAATTTGACTTATTATGTTTGTTTAGCATAAGTGTCAAAACTAGTTGATTCTATTGATGACAAAATTGATTTTTTGCAAGATCAATTTGTGTTCACCTAGAAAATTAATTTTGTCCACCTAGTGTTGACATTTAGTCTTTAATTTGGTTTATTTGTATTTGTTTAGCATTAGTGTCAACACTAGTTGATCCTATTGATGACAAAATTGATTTTCTTGCAAGATTAATTTGTGTCCACCTAGTATTGACACTTAGTCTTTAATTTGGTTTGTTTGTATTTGGTTAGCCTAAGTGTCAACACTAGTTGATCCTATTGATGACAAAATTGATTTTTTTGCAAGATCAATTTGTGTCCACCTAGTGTTGACACTTAGTCTTCAATTTAGTTTGTTTGTGTTTGTTTAGCATAAGTGTCAATACTAGTTGATCCTATTAATGACAAAATTGATTTTCTTGCAAGATCAATTTCTTTCTACCTAGTGTTGACATTTAGTCTTTAATTTAGTTTATTTGTGTTTGTTTAGCATTAGTGTCAACACTAATTGATCCTATTGATGTCAAAATTAATTTTCTTGCAAGATTAATTGGTGTCTACCTAGTGTTAATACTTAGTCTTTAATTTGGTTTGTTTGTGTTTATTTAGCATAAATGTCAACACTAGTTGATTCAATAGATGACAAAATTGATTTTCTTGCAAGATCAATTTTGTCCATCTAGTGCTGACATTTAGTCTTTAATTTGGTTAATTTGTGTTTGTTTAGCATTAGTGTCAATACTAGTTGATCCTATTGATGACAAAATTAATTTTCTTGCAAGATCAATTTATGTTCACCAAGTGTTGACACTTAGTCTTTAATTTGGTTTATTTGTGTTTATTTAGCATAAGTGTCAACACTAGTTGATCCTATTGATGACAAAATTAATTTTCTTGCAAGATTAATTTGTGTCCACGTAGAGTTAATACTTAGTCTATAATTTGATTATAGTGTGTTTGTTTAGCATAAGTGTCAACACTAGTTAATTCTATTGATGACAAAATTAATTTTCTTGTAAGATCAATTTGTGTCTACCTAGAGTTGACACTTAGTCTTTAATTTGACTTATTTGTGTTTGTTTAGCGTAAGTGTCAACACTAGTTGATTCTATTGATGACAAAATTAATTTTCTTGCAAGAATAATTTGTGTCCACGTAGTGTTAATACTTAGTCTATAATTTGATTATAATGTGTTTGTTTAGCATAAGTGTCAACACTAGTTAATTCTATTGTTGACAAAATTAATTTTCTTGTAAGATCAATTTGTGTCTACCTAGTGTTGACACTTAGTCTTTAATTTGACTTATTTGTGTTTGTTTAGCATAAGTGTCAACACTAGTTAATTCTATTGATGACAAAATTAATTTTCTTGTAAGATCAATTTGTGTCTACCTAGTGTTGACACTTAGTCTTTAATTTGACTTATTTGTGTTTGTTTAGCATAAGTGTCAACACTAGTTAATTCTATTGATGACAAAATTAATTTTCTTGTAAGATCAATTTGTGTCTACCTAGTGTTGACACTTAGTCTTTAATTTGACTTATTTGTGTTTGTTTAGCATAAGTGTCAAAACTAGTTGATTCTATTGATGACAAAATTAATTTTTTGCAAGATCAATTTGTGTTCACCTAGAAAATTAATTTTGTCCACCTAGTGTTGACATTTAGTCTTTAATTTGGTTTATTTGTATTTGTTTAGCATTAGTGTCAACACTAGTTGATCCTATTGATGACAAAATTGATTTTCTTGCAAGATTAATTTGTGTCCACCTAGTATTGACACTTAGTCTTTAATTTGGTTTGTTTGTATTTGGTTAGCCTAAGTGTCAACACTAGTTGATCCTATTGATGACAAAATTGATTTTTTTGCAAGATCAATTTGTGTCCACCTAGTGTTGACACTTAGTCTTCAATTTAGTTTGTTTGTGTTTGTTTAGCATAAGTGTCAATACTAGTTGATCCTATTAATGACAAAATTGATTTTCTTGCAAGATCAATTTCTTTCTACCTAGTGTTGACATTTAGTCTTTAATTTAGTTTATTTGTGTTTGTTTAGCATTAGTGTCAACACTAATTGATCCTATTGATGTCAAAATTAATTTTCTTGCAAGATTAATTGGTGTCTACCTAGTGTTAATACTTAGTCTTTAATTTGGTTTGTTTGTGTTTATTTAGCATAAATGTCAACACTAGTTGATTCAATAGATGACAAAATTGATTTTCTTGCAAGATCAATTTTGTCCATCTAGTGCTGACATTTAGTCTTTAATTTGGTTAATTTGTGTTTGTTTAGCATTAGTGTCAATACTAGTTGATCCTATTGATGACAAAATTAATTTTCTTGCAAGATCAATTTATGTTCACCAAGTGTTGACACTTAGTCTTTAATTTGGTTTATTTGTGTTTATTTAGCATAAGTGTCAACACTAGTTGATCCTATTGATGACAAAATTAATTTTCTTGCAAGATTAATTTGTGTCCACGTAGAGTTAATACTTAGTCTATAATTTGATTATAGTGTGTTTGTTTAGCATAAGTGTCAACACTAGTTAATTCTATTGATGACAAAATTAATTTTCTTGTAAGATCAATTTGTGTCTACCTAGAGTTGACACTTAGTCTTTAATTTGACTTATTTGTGTTTGTTTAGCGTAAGTGTCAACACTAGTTGATTCTATTGATGACAAAATTAATTTTCTTGCAAGAATAATTTGTGTCCACGTAGTGTTAATACTTAGTCTATAATTTGATTATAATGTGTTTGTTTAGCATAAGTGTCAACACTAGTTAATTCTATTGTTGACAAAATTAATTTTCTTGTAAGATCAATTTGTGTCTACCTAGTGTTGACACTTAGTCTTTAATTTGACTTATTTGTGTTTGTTTAGCATAAGTGTCAACACTAGTTAATTCTATTGATGACAAAATTAATTTTCTTGTAAGATCAATTTGTGTCTACCTAGTGTTGACACTTAGTCTTTAATTTGACTTATTTGTGTTTGTTTAGCATAAGTGTCAACACTAGTTAATTCTATTGATGACAAAATTAATTTTCTTGTAAGATCAATTTGTGTCTACCTAGTGTTGACACTTAGTCTTTAATTTGACTTATTTGTGTTTGTTTAGCATAAGTGTCAAAACTAGTTGATTCTATTGATGACAAAATTAATTTTTTGCAAGATCAATTTGTGTTCACCTAGAAAATTAATTTTGTCCACCTAGTGTTGACATTTAGTCTTTAATTTGGTTTATTTGTATTTGTTTAGCATTAGTGTCAACACTAGTTGATCCTATTGATGACAAAATTGATTTTCTTGCAAGATTAATTTGTGTCCACCTAGTATTGACACTTAGTCTTTAATTTGGTTTGTTTGTATTTGTTTAGCCTAAGTGTCAACACTAGTTGATCCTATTGATGACAAAATTGATTTTCTTGCAAAATCAATTTTTTTCCACCTAGTGTTGACACTTAGTCTTTAATTTAGTTTGTGTGTTTGTTTAGCATAAGTGTCAATACTAGTTGATCCTATTAATGACAAAATTGATTTTCTTGCAAGATCAATTTCTTTCTACCTAGTGTTGACATTTAGTTTTTAATTTAGTTTATTTGTGTTTGTTTAGCATTAGTGTCAACACTAGTTGATCCTATTGATGACAAAATTAATTTTCTTGCAAGATCAATTTGTGTCTACCTAGTGTTAATACTTAGTCTTTAATTTAGTTTGTTTGTGTTTATTTAGCATAAATGTCAACACTAGTTGATCCTATTGATCACAAAATTAATTTTTCTGCAAGATCAATTTGTGTCCACTTAGTGTTGACACTTAGTCTTTAATTTGGTTTATTTGTGTTTGTTTAGCATAAGTGTCAACACTAGTTGATCATATTGATGAAAAAAATAATTTTCTTTCCAGATTAATTTGTGTTCACCTAATGTTGACATTTAGTCTTTAATTTGATTTGTTTAATTGTTAGTGAATTGAAAATATGAATTAGTGACTTGAAATAGTGAAGTAGTGACTTAAAATAGTGAAGTATAATGATTTGAAATTGTGAACTAGTTATTTACAATAGTGAAGTATAATGACTTGAAATTATGAACTAGTGACTTAAAATAGTGAAGTGTAGTAAGATTAAATAGTGAACTAGTGACTTAAAATAGTGAAGTATAGTGAGTTGAAATTGTGAATTAGTGAATTCATTTGGTAATTGAGCAAGTAGGTAGGATTTTAAGATTCTAAGTTGGTATTTGAGTTATAATATTTATATAAAATAATATTTAATTATTTAATTACTTAAAATAGTGAAGTATAAGACTTAAAATTGTGAACTAGTTACTTACAATAGTGAAGTATAGTAAGTTTAAATTGTGAATTAGTGACTTAAAATAGTGAAGTATAGTTAGTTAAAATTGTGAACTAGTGGATTCCTTTTGTAATTGAGCAAGTAGTAGGATTTTAAGATTCTAAGTTGGTATTTGAGTTATAATATTTATATAAAATAATATTTAATTACTTAAAATAGTGAAGTATAATGACTTAAAATTGTGAACTAGTTACTTACAATAGTGAAGTATAATGACTTGAAATTGAGAACTAGTGACTTAAAATAGTGAAGTATAGTGAGTTAAAATTGTGAATTAGTGAATTCCTTTGGTAATTGAGTAAGTAGGTAGGATTTTAAGATTCTAAGTTGCTATTTGAGTTATAATATTTATATAAAATAATATTTAATTATTTAATTACTTAAAATAGTGAAGTATATTGACTTAAAATTGTGAATTAGTTACTTAAAGTTGTGAAGTATAGTAAGTTTAAATTGTGAACTAGTGACTGAAAATAGTGAAGTATAGTGAGTTGAAATTGTGAACTAGTGAATTTCTTTGGAAATTGAGCAAGTAGATAGGATTTTAAGATTCTAAATTGGTATTTGAGTTACACTACTAAAAATAGCTCAAAAAGGGACGGATAGGAAAGCAACGGAAAAAGCGACACACAACATCGCTTTTTTTTTTTTTTAATTTATAATTATTTTTTTACAAAAGCGACAGACAACGTCTCTTTTTTCGTCGCTTTTTTTGGCAGTTTTTTGCGCCAAAATTATTTACAAATAATTATTTTTTTATTTTTTATTATAAGCGAAGGACAGCGTCACAATTATTAAAAAAAATTAAAAATAATTTTAAAGAAAGCGACGCTGTCCGTCGCTTTCTTTAAAATTTAATTTATATTAAAAAAAATAGAAAAGCAATGGACAACGTCGCTTTTGTCCATTGCTTTTTGGTCAATATGCGGTCAACTCATTTAAAAAAGCGACGGACAAAAGCGACGTTGTCCGTCGCTTCTTTAATTATAGAGAGACTCGACGGAGTCTCTTTCCCTCATTTCTCTCTTTCTCTTTTCTCTCCTCCTCTCCTCTCCTCCACCACTGCTCCGCTGCTCCCTCCACTGCCGCTCCCTCCACCGTCAGCCTCCTCCCTCCAACCTCCTCCGATTTTGAGGTTAGTTGTTTTGTTTATTTGAAGGTTAGGGGTTTAATTTGAGTATTTTTATTTTGAAAAATTGTTAGTGAATTCTAGACTATGGTATGTTATTGTTGTTGAGTTCTAGACTACGGTGTATATGTTGTTGTTGTTATTGTTGAATTCTAGACTAGGATTTTGAAAAATTGATAGTGAAAATTGATATATGAAAAAATTGATAGTGAAAAATTCATTTTTTTGATTATATTCTTAATTTATGAACTTTAATTAGTTTAGGCTTGCTATTAGTTTGTGAACCTTAGTTTAGGATTGCTATTAGTTTGTGAACCTTAGTTTAGGTAATGCTTGCTATTAGCTTGTGAACCTTAGTTTAGGTTCTTTTTTGAACTTGAATTATATAGGTTCTTGAATTAGCTAGGTTCTTGAATTTGGAATTAGGTTCTTGAATTAGATTATTAACTTGAATTTGGGAACTTTGAATTTGAAATAGGTTCTTGAATTAATTTTGGGTTTTGTTTTAGAATCTTGAATTAGTTTTCAACTTTAACCTTTTGAATTAGGTTCTTGACTCTTAGTTTTTTTCTGTTAAGCTTTTTTAAGTTAAGTTTGTTAGTTTAAATTGTTAGTTTTGAGTTAGGAATTAGTTTTCAACTTTAGATTTTTTTTGAACTTGAATTAGGTACTTGAATTTGGAATTAGAATTTAGAATTAGGTTCTTGAATCTTATTTTTTTTAAGTTAAGCTTTTTTAAGTTAAGTTTGTTAGTTTAAATTGTTAGTTTTGAGTTAAAAATTAGTTTTCAACTTTAGGTTCTTTTTTTAACTTGAATTAGGTACTTGAATTTGGAACTTGAATTTGGAATTAGGATTTGGAATTAGAATTTAGAATTGGTTCTTGAATCTTAGTTTTTTTAAGTTAAGTTTGTTAGTTTAAATTGTTAGTTTTGAGTTAAGAATTAGTTTTCAACTTCAGGTTCTTTTTTGAACTTGAATTAGGTACTTGAATTTGGAATTAGGATTTAGAATTAGAATTTAGAATTAGGCTCTTTAATTAGGTTCTTGAATCTTAGTTTTTTTTAAGTTAAGTTTTTTTAAGTTAAGTTTGTTAGTTTAAATTGTTAGTTTTGAGTTAAGAATTAGTTTTCAACTTTAGGTTCTTTTTTGAACTTGAATTAGGTACTTGAATTTGGAACTTGAATTTGGAATTAGGATTTGGAATTAGAATTTAGAATTGGTTCTTCAATCTTAGTTTTTTTAAGTTAAGCTTTTTGAAGTTAAGTTTGTTAGTTTAAATTGTTAGTTTTGAGTTAAGAATTAGTTTTCAACTTTAGGTTCTTTTTTGAACTTGAATTAGGTACTTGAATTTGGAACTTGAATTTAGAATTAGGATTTGGAATTAGAATTTGGAATTAGGTTCTTGAATCTTTATTTTTTTAAGTTAAGATTTTTTAAGTTAAGTTATTAGTTTAAATTGTTAGTTTTGAGTTAAGAATTAGTTTTCAACTTTAGGTTCTTTTTTGAACTTGAATTAGGTACTTCAATTTGAAACTTGAATTTGGAATTAGGATTTGGAATTAGAATTTGAAATTAGGTTCTTGAATTAGATTATTAACTTGAATTAGGTTCTTGAATCTTGTTTTTTTTAAGTTAAGCTTTTTTAAGTTAAGTTTGTTAGTTTAAATTGTTAGTTTTGAGTTAAGAAATTAGTTTTCAACTTTAGGTTCTTTTTTGAACTTGAATTAGGTACTTGAATTTGGAACTTGAATTTGGAATTAGGATTTGGAATTAGAATTTGAAATTAGGTTCTTGAATCTTAGTTTTCTTAAGTTAAGCTTTTTTAAGTTAAGTTTGGTAGTTTAAATTGTTAGTTTTGAGTTAAGAATTGGTTTTCAACTTTAGGTTCTTTTTTGAACTTGAGTTAGGTACTTGAATTTGGAACTTGAATTTGGAATTAGGATTTGGAACTTGAATTTGGAATTAGGTTCTTGAATTAGGTACTTGAAATTTGGAATTAGGATTTGGAACTTAAATTTGGAATTAGGTTCTTGAATTAGATTATAACTTGAATTTGGGAACTTTGAATTTGAAATAGGTTTTTGAATTAGTTTTGGGTTTAGTTTTTATACTCTTGAATTAGTTTACAACTTTAGGTTCTTTTTTGTTAACTTTGAATAATGCTTGTTAGTTTATGATAGACTTGTGAACCTTAATTAGTTTAGGTTAGTCTTGTGAGTTATGTTAATATTTATATGTAAGTGTTATTGTTAAGAAAATGAGGAACTTTGAATTATGTACTTGAATTTGGAATTAGGATTTGGAACTTTAATTTGAAATTAGGTTTTTGAATTAGATTATTAACATGAATTAGGTTCTTGAATCTTAGTTTTTTTAAGTTAAGCTATTTTAAGTTAAGTTTGTTAGTTTAAATTGTTAGTTTTGGGTTAAGAAGTTTTCAACTTTAGGTTCTTTTTTTAACTTGAATTATATAGATTCTTGAATTTGAAATTAAGTTTTTGAATTAAATTATTAACTTGAATTTGAGAACCTTGAATTTGAAATAGGTTCTTGAATTAGTTTTGAGTTTTGTTTTAGAATGTTGAATTAGTTTTCAACTTTAACTTCTTGAATTAGGTTCTTGAATCTTAGTTTTTTTAAGTTAAGCTTTTTAAAGTTAAGTTTGTTAGTTTAAATTGTTAGTTTTGGGTTAAGAAGTTTTCAACTTTAGGTTATTTTTTGAACTTGAATTATATAGGTTCTTGAATTAGCTAGGTACTTGAATTTAGAATTAGGTTCTTGAATTAAATTATTAACTTGAATTTGACATAGGTTCTTGAATTAGTTTTGGGTTTTGTTTTAGAATGTTGAATTAGTTTTCAACTTTAACTTCTTGAATTAGGTTCTTGAATCTTAGTTTTTTTAAGTTAAGGTTTTTTAAGTTAAGTTTGTTAGTTTAAATTGTTAGTTTTGGGTTAAGAAGTTTTCAACTTTAGGTTCTTTTTTTAAACTTGAATTAGGTACTTGAATTATATAGGTTCTTTTTAAAGTTAAGTGTTAGTTTATTACATTAATGTTAGTTTGTGAACCTTGAATAGCTTGCTAGTTTAGTGTAACGACCGGGTCCATCGTTACGGGTAGTCCAACCGTGCCAAGTTTTAGAGTTAGAAAACTCCGGGTTTGGGAGTTTGAAATTTTGAGCTAGGCTAGCCTCGGCCGATTTTGGAGTGAGGTGGATTCTAGGGAAATCCGGGTAAGGATTGGGTTAGGTGTCTTGGTTTAAGCTAGTTTCCCATGTAGCCAAGACATAAAGGAGTCCAGGGGTCTTTTTGAAATTGAATTTGGGTAAGTAGAACTCCCGGAATCGCGTTTGACGTGAAAGGGTTGTTTCAGGTCATTGGGGGAAGCAAGTGTGTTGTAAAATGGCCAAATCTGGGAGATTTCTATACATTCTGTCTGTGACGAGTGCAACGGTCCACCGTAGCGACCTCCGCTATAGCGGTGGAAAATACCGCTATAGCGGTGGTCAAGGCGGTCAACGCCACTTAAAACCGCTATAGCGGAAGTCGTCCACTATAGCGGGATTGCTATAGCAGAGCGGGGACTGCTATAGCGGGCCAATGGGATTTTAATGCAGAAAATTCCCTAAAATAGTTCAGTTTTTTACAACTCATTTGGGAGAAGAACTAGGGCGATTTCAGGCAATTTTCCTCCGTCCTTCATCATTTTTCTTCCCTAAGGTAAGGTTTCTACTCCCCAATCTTCATACTACTTTTCCTATGTAGTAGAATTGCTAGGAAGGAACTTGGGGAAAGGTTGGAATAACCTAGGAATGGTAGAATCCAGGGAAGGAAGGGAATTCAAAACATGAATGTTCTTGGGTATTGTTAAAAGTAAGATATTATGATCATAGGTTGTTAAATTCTCTATTTTTATCTGTAAAAATGATAGAACTAGGGAAATTAACGGTGGAAAATCCCGGGAAAAGGGTGGAATGATCATGGGTGGCTTAGGGTTTTGGGATTTGGTGTAATCTGCGTATTGTGCAGGCCTTATTTGTTAATTGCATGTACTTGTATGTTATTTTAGACCACGAACAAGAAAGTAATACGGAACACGAGAAAGCTCGGGTTGAGTAGAGCTTGGATCATTTCGAGGTAGGTGATGGTTTACGATTCCTGTGAATGTTGTATAATTTTGTACTCTTATCTAAGTGTTTGTATGAATTACATTGCTTAGGAAAGTTGTGTAGAATGTCTAAGGGTGCTTTTTTACATTCTGTGAGTTGAATGGTGTGTTTGCTTGTTGGTGTACAAGTTGTTTGTTCATCTATTTGACAGTGTATTATTGACATTCGGTTGGCTCAGGTACCACTCCTGGTACGGGAATACTAACGGTTGGCTCGGGTACCCACCTGGTATGAGTTTATTTTACTGTATCATTGCATTTATATTGTTGTGTTGCATTGACTTATATTGGTTCCGTGAGTGGACCGGGTTGTTTATTGAAATGTGTTACTTGTTTGGTGGTCCTTGAGTGACCGGTAAATTCTGTTATATCATTGAGTCGGTCTTGGATTAGGCTGGGTTGTTCATTGCCACTTAGGTGTTGTCTAGAGGGGATCCATGGGTGGGTCTGGGCTAGACAGAAAGGTATGAGTTATGGCGATGTGATGGTGGTTTAGAGTATAGGAGGTGGATTTCATGCGGGAACAAGCTAAGTAGAAACTTGTAGTCTAGGTGTGCCTGTTAACATTGTTGCATGTCTTCCATACTATTTACTTGATATTGTTGTACTGCTTATACACTGTTTATTTGGAAACTGGCTGATGATCCTACCAGTACACAGTTGTGGTATATTGATACTGCACTTGCTTTTCTTTTGATGAGTACAGGAAATGTTTCAGCGGCTGAGACGCGACCTCATCTATAGCACCATCGATTTTGGACTTCAAGGGTGAGCTGCTCGATTAGGCTACTTGGATCTATCTTGAGAGTTTCAGCCCACTTGTTTCGGGATTAAAACTATTTCTGTATTTTCTTTTGGGGTTGCATCCCCGTACTCTAGATGTTGGTAGAATTGTTTGGTACAATGACTTTCAGTTCCTAGGAGGGATTTTTCGCAGGATAATGTTAATGATTTGGTTATTTGCTGATTTTGAATTGCTAGTTTACTTTCCGTTGCTGGTTTTAGGCTGTTAGTCAAGGCAAAAGGGTTGAACTCTATCGGTTCGCTCATTCAGGGGTTGGGTGGGTGTCACTCACGATGGTCTGGGTTGTGACAAAGATGGTATCAGAGCCCTAGGTTCGTTGATCTCGTCGTACCAAACAGGTCTAGTAGAGTCTTGCGAAGACGTCCGTACTTTTCTTTGAGAAGCTATGGGGCTTTAGGAAAAGCTGTCTCTTCCTTCTTTCCTTCGTGCTATAACTTGATTCCAATTGGTATCTGGTGATACAAATTGGTATCTAATCTCATTCAATCTTCTGTCCGCAGATGATTACTACAAGGAACAACAAAGCAAGGCCAGCAGTCTCGGCAGTGTGTTTGGCAGTTTGTGGCGGAGGTAGGGGAAGGGGCAGGGGATGAGCTAGAGCCGCACCCGCTAGGGTTGGAGCTCAAGCTGCTGCTGAGGTTCGTGAAGCAACCCCTCCCCCACCTCAGGATCATGTTGCGGAAGATGTAGAAGTGGTTGTAGAGGATGAAGGGGCACACGCGGAGGCGGCATCGGTTGGTGGTGCAGGCCTTCCTACTATGACATCGGAAGCCTTTCAGCAGGCTTGGAATATTCCGAATGGGTTGGTTGGTACTGGAGCCATACCCACGACATTTGTG
The DNA here is from genome assembly GCA_003996215.1 of Jaltomata sinuosa. Taxonomy (NCBI): domain Eukaryota; kingdom Viridiplantae; phylum Streptophyta; class Magnoliopsida; order Solanales; family Solanaceae; genus Jaltomata; species Jaltomata sinuosa. The sequence goes on from QJPP01005239.1 coordinate 16,993, forward strand.
AATCAGGCCTTGGATACTCAGCCAACGATTACTATGGTGCCTAGGATGGATGTAGCTTCTGGCACCAATGATTTCTTCAGGCCAATGCTAGGTCCCGTGATGATAGGGAATGAGCATGAGTTACTGACCAAGTTTCTCAAGCTGAAACCTCCGACATTTCAGGGTACAGATAAGAAGGATGCCTATGAGTTCATCCTGGATTTCTATGAGAGGTTGCACAAGTTGGGTATTGTACGTTAACATGGGGTTGAATTTGTCACTTTTCAGCTGCAGGGTGATGCCAAGCAGTGGTGGAGGTCTCATGTTGAGTGTCGGTCTTCTGTTCTACCTCCACTGACTTGGGAGCAATTCCATGCTTTGTTTCTAGAAAAGTTTATCCCCCGTACTTTGAGGGACCGAAAGAAAGATGAGTTCTTGAACTTGGAGTAGGAAAGCCTGTCAGTCTCAGCTTATGAGGCTAAGTTCCATGCTTTGTCTCATTTTGCTACACAGATGTTGGGTTCCGAGGAGGAACGGGTCCGATTGTTTGTCAAGGGTCTGAATACTGAACTGCAGGTACTGTCATTGCATATGACTTCTTTAGGATAGGGCTTCAATGAGGTAGTTGATTATGTTAAGAAGTTAGAGGGAGTCAAGCAGGTGGGGCATGCTAAGGCTTTAGCCAAGAAGCCCCGAAATGAGGGAAACTATGGTGGTTCATACTCTAGGGGACAAATCCAGCAGGCTTACTCGGCCTATCCTATTCAGTCAGCTCTGCCAGCTACTACAGGTGGTCATCAGGGAGCTCAGTCTTCAGCTCCTAGAGGCCAGGGAGCGTCATATACATCAGCTAGCAGACCTACACTTGACCGTGTTGCTTCCATTGTGGTGATCTGGGCCACTTTAAGAAGGAGTGTCCACATAGACAAACATGTAATCAGGGTCAGCAGCAGTCTAGAGCAGTGGTCCCGGAAGGCAGAAGCAGTAATGCTAGGGGTCATCCACAAGGTGGGCGAGGTAATTTTCAGGGAGGCCGAGGAGACAGGGGGAACGACGGCGCAGGCAGGGGTGCAACGCAGTCGGCTCGGAAAGTTGCCCGGATTGATGATCGGGCTCATTGCTATACTTTTCCAGGGAGGACCGAGGCAGAAGCCTCAGATACAGTGATCACAGGTACTATTCTTGTCTGCGATAAGATGACTTCGGTATTATTTGACCCAAGTTATACATATTCTTATGTGTCTGTGAGTTTTGCATTAGATCTGGACCTAATTTGTGATATCCTTGATTTCCCTATTAATGTTTCTACCCCGGTTGGAGAGTCTGTGATTGTGACTCATGTTTATCATGACTGTTCTGTGGTGTTTGTGGTATTGCATACTTGGGTAGACTTGGTAATTCTGGATATGACTGATTTTGATATTATCTTGGGTATGACCTGGCTATCTCCTTATCATGCTGTGTTGAACTGTAATAACAAGACTGTGGCTCTAGAGATTCTGAGTAAGGATAGACTAGAGTGGTAAGGTGTGTACAAGCCTAAGCCAGTTAAGATAATATCATTTATTCGGGCTAGGAAGCTAGTGGGAAGGGGGTGTCTAGCATTCTTGGGGTGCCACTGTCCATCATTTCAGACAGGAGTACGCAGTTTACTTCCAAGTTCTAGGACAAGCTACATGAAGAGTTGGGTACACAACTCACTTTTAGCACAACCTTCCATCCTCAGACTGATGGTCAGTCAGAGAGGACGATCCAGGTATTGGAGGACATGCTGAGAGCATGTGTGATGGACTTCGGGGGACATTGGGACCAGTTCCTACTGTTGTGCAAATTGTCGTACAATAATAATTACCACTCCAGTATTGACATGGCACAATTCGAGGCATTGTATGGGAGGAACTACAGATCACCGGTTTGGTGGTTTGAGGAAGGTGATGTAAAGCCTCTGAGCGTGGACTTAGTAAAGAAAGCGCAGGAAAAGGTAAGAGGCATTCAGACCAAGTTTCTAGCTTCCCAAAGTAGGCAGAAAGAGTATGAAGATCGCAAGGTCTCGGACATGGAATTTCAGGTTGGTGAACAAGTATTGTTGAAAGTGTCACCAATGAAGCGAGTTATGCGGTTTGGTAAGAAGGGCAAGCTTAGCTCTTGGTTCATCGGTCCGTTTGAGGTTCTTGAAATTGTGGGGCTAGTGGCTTACAAGTTAGCACTTCCACCTAGTTTGTCAAGCGTCCCTCTGGTATTCCATGTATCCATGCTTAAGCAATACCATGGGGATTGGGATTACATCATCAAGTGGGATGAGGTGCTTTTCGATAAGGATCTTCGTTATAAAGAGGAACCAGTTTTGATTCTTGCTCGGGATTTCCGGAGGTTGAGGACAAAAGTGATTGACATGGTAAAGGTTCATTGGAAGCATCATCCGGTTGAGGAAGCCACCTGGGAAATCGAGAAGGACATGTGGGACAAGTACCCTCATTTGTTTGAGGATTCAAGTGCTACACTTACTTTCTTTTATTTTTGTAATTTTGGGTTTGATTATTTGGGGACGAACAATGGGTAAATTAGTATCTGTTGTAACAACTGGGTCTGTCATTACGGGTAGTCCAATCGTGCCAAGTTTTAGAGTTAGAAAACTCCAGGTTTGGGAGTTTGAAATTCTGAGCTAGGCTAGCCTCGGCCAGTTTTAGAGCGAGGTGGAGTCTAGGGAAATCTGAGTAAGGATTTGGTTAGGTGTATTGGTTTGATCTAGTTTTCCACGTAGCCAAGACATAAAGGAGTCTGGGGGACTTTTCGAAATCAAATTTGGGTAAGTAGAACTTCCAGAATCACGTTTGACGTGAAGAGGTTGTTTCAGGTTATCGGGAGAAGCAAGTTTGTTTTAAAATGGCCAAATCTGGGAGATTTACGAACATTCTATCCATGACGAGATCAACGGCCTACCGTAGCGACCTCCGCTATAGCAGTGGAAAATACAGCTATAGCGGTGGTCAAGGCGGTCAACTCTGCTTAAGACCACTTTACCAGAAGTCGTCCGCTATAGCGGAGTGGGGACCGCTATAGCGGGCCAACGGGATTTTAATGCAGAAAATTCCCCAAGACAGTTCAGTTTTCTGCAACTCATTTGGGAGAAGAACTAGGGCGATTTCAGGCAATTTTCCTCTGTTCTTCATTATTTTTCTTCCCTAAGGTAAGGTTTCTACTCCCCAATCATCATACTACTTTTCCTATGCGGTAGAATTGCTAGGAGGGAACTTGGGGGAAGGTTGGAATAACCTAGGAATGGTAGAATTCAGGGAAGGAAGGGGATTCAAAACATGAATGTTCTTGGGTATTGTTAAAAGTAAGATATTATGATCATAGGTTGTTAAATTCTCTATTTTTATCTGTAAAAATGATAGAACTAGGGAAATTAATGGTGGGAAAGCCCGAGAAAAGGGTGGAATGATCATGGGTGGCCTGGGGTTTTGGGATTTGGTGTAATCCGGGTTATGTGCAGGCCTTGTTTGTTAATTGCATGTACTTGTATGTTATTTTAGACCAAGAACGAGAAAGGAATCCGGAACACGGGAAAGCTCGGGTTGAGTAGAGCTTGGATCATTTTGAGGTAGGTGATGGTTTACGATTCCTGTGAATGTTGTATAATTTTGTACTCTTATCTAAGTGTTTGTATGAATTACATTGCTTAGGAAAGTTGTGTAGAATGTGTAAGGGTCTTGTTTTATAGTCTGTGAGTTGAACGGTGTGTTTGCTTGTTGGTTTACAAGTTATTTGTTCATTTATTTGAATGTGGATTGTTGACATTCGGTTGGCTTGGGTACCACGCCTGGTACGGGAATACTAACTGTTGGCTCGAGTACCACGCCTGATATGGGTTTATTTTACTGCATCATTGGAATTATATTGTTGTGTTGCATTGACTAATATTGGTTCTGTGAGTGGACCGGGTTGTTTATTGAAATGTGTTACTTGTTTGGTGGTCCTTGAGTGACCGAGAAATTCTGTTATATTGTTGAGTTGGTCTTGGATTAGGCCAGGTTGTTCATTGACACTTAGGTGTTGTCTAGAGGGGATCCCAGGGTGGGTCCGGGCTAGACGTAAAGGTATGGGTTATGGTCATGTGATGGTGGTTTAGAATATAGGAGGTGGCTTTCATACGAGAACAAGCTAAGTAGAGACTTGTAGTCTAGGTGTGCATGTTAACATTGTTGCATGTCTTCCATACTATTTACTTGATATTGTTGTACTGCTTATACACTATTTATTTGGAAACTGGCTGATGATCTTACCAGTACACAGTGGTGTTGTACTGATACTGCACTTGCTTTTTTTTTGGTGAGTACAAAAAATCTTTCAGTGGCTAAGACGCGATCTCATCTATAGCACCAGCGATTTCGGACTTCAAGGGTGAGCTACTCGATCAGGCTATCTTGGATCTATCTTTAGAGTTTCAGCCCACTTGTTTTGGGCTTAAAACTATTTCCGTATTTTCTTTTGGGGTTGCATCCCCGTACTCTAGATGTTGGTAGAATTGTTTGGTACAACGACTTTCAGTTCCTAGGAGAAATTTTCCGCAGGATAATGTTAATGATTTGGTTATTTGCTGATTTCGAATTGCTAGTTTACTTTCCATTGCTGGTTTTAGGCTGTTAGTCTAGAAAAAAGGGTTGAACTCTATCGGTTCTCTCATCCAGGGGTTGGGTGGGTGCCACTCACGATGGTCTGGGTCGTGACATTTAGGTTAGTCTTTGTGAACCTTAGTTTAGGTTAATGCTTGCTATCATTTTCCTCTACTTTTTGACATTTTGACACTTTTTTAAGTTATTGAATAATTTATAGGTCCTTTTGGTGGACCTTTTATGTGTTTAGTGATATTATTACTTCGTATTTAGTTTCTTGTTATAATTGAATCTTATTATGAATGTTGTGGCAACAATTAGTGCTGATTTGGGCTGTTTTGAATTAGTTTTGTAAATGGTAGGTGGTGCATATTGAAAATGCAGATTTTTGCAGCTGGAAAAAATGCAGAAAAGCGACGGACAGGGTCTCTTTTTTCCGTTGCTTTTCTGAATTTTTTCTAAAAAAATTCCCAGAAAAAGTGACGCTGTCCGTCGCTTTGTTCTTCAAGTTCAAGAACAAAGCGACGGCGTCCGTCGCTTTTCTGGAAAAAATAATTAAAAAAAAAATTCGTCGCTTTTTACTTGGCGAGCAGTTTGTCGCTTTTAAAGAGACACACTCCGGCGCTTTTGGAAAAGCGACAGGCCATTTTCCCACAGAAGTGATGCCTTCGCTTTTCCTTCGCATTTGGCCAAAAAAGCGACGGCCAGCGTCCCTTTTGGCCGTCTCTTTTTAGCTTTTTTTAGTAGTGTTATAATATTTATATAAAATAATATTTAATTACTTAAAATAGTGAAGTATAATGACTTGAAATTGTGAACTAGTTACTTAAAATAGTGAAGTGTAGTGTGTTTAAATTATGAACTAGTGACTTGTAATGAATTGTAAATTGTGAACGATATACTTAAAATAGTGAAGTATAGTAAATTGAAATTAATATTACCATTGCTTGTGTAGATAGAACCTGATCTTAGTTGGATGTAAATGGGTTTAAATTTGCCACCGAGGACTACTCAAGGCATCAAAAAACTAACAATAGTGATGTTTGGGTTAATGGTGATGACGAAAATCAAAATGACAATGTTGATTATTTTGGCGTCCTATAAGAGATTCTAGAGTTGGAGTATTCTGGTTGGCCGATAAAAAGAATAGTACTTTTTTTATGCAAATGGTTTGATCCAACCCCAAACATAGGCACAAGAGAACATAAGAAACATAACATCATTGAAGTTAAACAAACTAGATTGTTGAGGGCTTATGATTCTTTTATTATTGTCCAAAATACTAAGTAGGTGTACTATTCTCCTTATCCATTGTGTACGAACAAGTCTAATTGGTGGGTTGTTATCAAAACAAGCCTATAGGGCGGGTGGAAGTTGAGAATGTGTTGAATATTGCATATCAAAACGAAATAGAGAATGTTCACCAAGTTGTGGATGCTGATTTAGAAGATAATTTGGAGCATCATGAACACATTTTAGAAGAAGTTAGTCCAAAGAGATACAAATGTTAGAAAATGTGGATGATGAGCAATCAACAGAAGAAGAGCTGAATGGATAGACGATGAGAAAACTTCCAAAGAGGATGAGTGGATAGACGATGAGAAAACTTCAGAAGAAGAGGATTAGCAATATAATTAGTTTGTTGCATGTGTTCTTTATTTTTAATTATTGATGTTTGTATACTTTGTATTATTGTGTAGCGACTGGATCCGTCGTTATTTCAGGAACCACGATATCGCGAAATTTCAAGAATGATTTAAAATATTTTTGGTATTAAGTGGGGTGACATGACGAATTTTTTTAGATTTTTAGAAATCATCTGGGCTAAAATCACTCCGCTATAGCAGAACCGCTATGGCGAAAGGCCATCCGCTATAGCGGAATGACGGGAGGCAGTAGCCTCAGAACGGGATTTTAATAAAAGATTTCTCTTCCTCAGTTGGGAAATATACAAGGGTCACTCCTAAAACCCTCCTAAGCTGTCCCAAGGCTTGGTAGCCATGAGGAGGAGGGATTATGGCTGAAGGGACACGGAATAATGGATTCCAGGATCGTCATTCAGCCGGGAATACCTTCATGGAGCCAGAAACGCATCCTTGCAGCTGTTTGGCATCCAGGTAGTCTAGGTTTTCACTTTTGAGTATATAGACCTATTTAAATTTGTACTTATTATATAGTTGAGAAGGAGTCCCATAATTAGGCCTTCGGGCACAGAGTCTGGTGGATTCAGTGTTGGTTATGCGTGAACTAGGAAACGATTGGATTGAATGGTGGGAGGATGAAATATATTTTGGGCTGTTCATGTTGTCTTGGTATGGTGAGATGATAGGACTTCAGGGACTGGGATGTCGGGAAGGTTCATGGAATCAGAAAATGCTTAGGTAACTAAATGGGTAATAAAAATGGGGAAATTCTTAGATAAGGTTTGGGCATATGAGTAGAATAATAAGGAGTATCTGAATCACCAAGGTTAAGGGTTGGTTTCCCATTTTGTAACTAACTTTGGAAAGGTTCGGAATCAATGTAGTTACTAAGATGTGTTCACAAGAGATGGACGAGATTTAGTCTTCAGACGGGAGTCAGGGCTAAGTTATGTACCCGGGAAAGGGTAGGTGATGGTTATTGATTCCTGTATGCATTGTATGTTTGTGTACTTTGGTCTAAGTATTATATGTGTTGTATGTTTAGGGAATGATTAGGTATAACACCCCGTACCTTTCAAAACCTATGTGACTAAGTAAATATCGACGAAGGTATTTGAGCTCGAGATTGTGAAGGGGTACTTTGGCCTAGAATTTGAAATGGTCAAATGTATATAAGTGTTAAGTTAAATTATAAGGAGGAGGGTTTTGAAAATGAGATAAAACAAGTGAGGTACTGGCTCGACTTATCTAAGCTCTTAGGTGACAAGTAGGTGCATCACCTACCTACGCTAACGAACTAAGTTTCGAGGGCCGATTACGGGCAGCAACACCATGGATTATTAGACCTAATGGTATCCCAAATGAAGCTTAAAGTTGGCCCATCAAAGCACAACCAAATCTGGCCCAAACAACTACAAAAGTTAGCCACCAATATTGACCACATTTTGACCCAAGAGAAGCCCAAAATCAGCCCCAAAACTTAACCCTTTGAGGCCCAAGCAAAGGGTAATTTTGGCCCAAGTTTCTTGACCCATTTTGGCCCAAATATACTCAAAAAAAGTCGGCCAAAAAGGTCCCTTTATATAGGCCATTTGCTGATCAATGTTGAACACAAAAAGCTGGAAAATTCTCTCTTATCGCATTTCTTTTTGGCAGCCCTTCTCTCCCTTTAGGGTTCTAAGAAGACCAAGATTAATTGAAGCTTAAGGTGAGTTAAACAACTTGTTATCTTGGTATTAATATACTACATATAGCTAGGATATCCTATGGTAAGAAAGACATGAACTATGGCAGCCCCTTTCTTATGATTTAACACATAGAAATTGTGTAACAATTAAGAAATTTCTTCTTCTCTTGTTGGTGTATGTGTAGGGGGTACTTAAGCTTTTAAAGCATCAATAAAAAGAGGATAAAAAACACACCTTCAAGTGTGGTAAGTACTCTGCCCATAATAATATTTTTGGATTGAAGTTCGGATGGACAATTGTTGTTGAATTGTTGTTAAGAACTCACGGGACGGCGATCGGAAGCCGTGGGTTCAATGTGTTGCTATTGTATTTCGGCATGCTGGGTTGTGTAGGGGATGTTTGATGTGTTTTGTATTATTGGAGGCAGTAGGTTGGTGTGTGTGTGATGTGTATTGGATAAGGGGAGGAAGGTGTGACGATACACCTTTAATTAATGCAAAATACGTAAATCTGCCCGGGAAATGTTTAGCTTCTGTTTTGGGAGTGTTGCAGCAGGTTTAAGAGCTAATATTAGCTTCATTATACCCTTGTGTTGTAGATTAACTTAATAAAGGAAAGTCCAAGTTGTGGTAAGCGCAATCTTCGGAAGGAATGAGGTATGTTAAGGCTTCTTTATTCCTTATCGACATGAATCTAGAAATAGAACTCTAAATTTCCGAAAGAAGGAGTTTGAGTATTTGGTTGTAAGAGAGCTGATTTGGTAACTCAACAAGTCTTAAGGAACTAATTTATACATTATGGTGATTCAAGTCGCCTTCTTATAAAAAATCTGATTCTTTTTGCACGAAATGTAAGTTATCCTTTTGTCAAGTTTCTTCTTTGTATTGTGATCTCTAATCAAGCTTTAGAAAGTATACAATGAAAGTTAGAAGGTCAAATCCCCATTTATATGTGTTTGGTATGTTGATTCCAACACCTAGTAAGCCAAGGCTAAAGAAGTTATCTAAATGAACCTTCATAAATAACAAGAATAACTTTGAAAGTCAATCTAGTAATACACTTATTATGCGTGGTTTGCGTGTTAGTGTGCACCGAGGTGCTACTGCCATATTGAGGCTATTATATACATAGTGTGCACCGAGGTGCTACTGCCATATTGAGGCCATTATACACATAGTGTGCACCGAAGTGCTACTGCCATATTGAGGCCATTATATACATAGTGTGCGCCGAGGCGCTACTGCCATATTGAGGCTATTAAATATAGGGTGCGCCGAGGCGCTATTGTGGTTCAGTGTGGGTTATAAAGAGTGAGTTGCAGCGTGAGTTAATGCATGTGTTGTTTTCTAAAAAGAATAAAGGAGAAAGAGCTTAATGAGTCTAACCAATTACAGTTTACAAGTTTCATATTTTATCTTGTTCAGATTTACTACTTGCGACTTGCTTTTATGCTTCTACCCTACATGCCAGTACATTATTGTCGTACTGACGCCCCATTGCCTGGGGGCGCTGCATTCATGCCTGCAGGTCCAGACAGAAACCCAGATAGACCTCTTCAGTAGGAGTTGCGGAGTTCAGCCATTTTGGTTAGCTCCATTCTTCCTGGAGCTGACGAGTCAGAGGTCTAGCTTATATTTTGACCAGGTTATGTATATGTACAGCTTATGGGTAGTCCAGGGCCCTGTCCTGGATATGAGATATTTTACTTACTCCTAGAGGCTTGTAGACGTGTATATGTACATCAGTGTTGGGTATGGCCTTGTCGGCCTTGTTATTAGTTATCTACTATGATAAGAGCCTTGTCGGCCTTGAGTTGCTTAACTACTATTGAGCTTTCAGTGTTTCCAATTGTAATTCTTAGAGACCTTGTCGGTCTCAGACCCCCAGCAGGTTCAACAGAGATACACTCTATTTTGACACCCTCGGCCTTTTGGGGCTCCGGGTGTCGGTCATGCCTCCCATGGTTTGGGGCGTGACAAACTTGGTATCAGAGCACGTCGAATCCCAGGGAGTCTACAAGCCGTGTCTAGTAGAGTCTTGCTTATGGGTGTGTTGTGCACCATACCTATAATCTTGAGGCTACGGGACATTTAGGAATTGTTATCCTTCTTTCATTTGCTAGATCGTGCAATAGAGCGAGGTCATAAGATGTTTGAAGTCTAATTCATGTTTTTCTATTTCTTGTTTACAGAAATGCCTGTGATCAGACAAATGAGTAGCCGACGGGTTGGCACGGATACGGGGGAAGGTACTAGTCGTTCCCCGCCTATCCGATTGGATAGATTTGAGGCTCAAAGTGAATCACTGACACCAGAGATCCCAGTTTATCAAGTACCTGATGAGACTAGAGGGGATCCAGTACCCCTGACCCCACCTGCTCCAGTGGCATCTGAGATAGCTAGAGATGAACCAGCACATGTAGCTCCTCCACCTGAAGCAGAGGACCAGGACATCAGGAGTGCTGTTCGATTATTGACCCAGATGGTAGTCACACAACAACAACAAATTGGGGCATCAACGAGTGCTAGGTCAGGTGGCTCAGAAAGTTCTAGGGCTCGAGAGTTGATCAGCCTAAGTCCTCCTATATTTACAGGCTCTGACCCACGTGAGGATCCTCAGGATTTTATTGATCAGACTTATCGAGTACTTCGAGTCATGCATGCAACAGTAGTGGAGGCAGTGGAGTTTGCATCTTTCAGGTTACGAGATGTGGCCATTTTATGGTTCGAGGCTTGGGATCGGTCTAGGGGATCAAATGCACCCCCAGCTGAATGGGAGGAATTTTTAGAGGCCTTCCTAGCTCACTATCTTCCACAGGAGGTTCGAGAGGCCAGACTTGATCAATTTCTAGCCCTTAAGCAGGGCAATATGAATGTTCGACAGTACAGCCTCAGGTTTAATTCATTAGCCAGGTACGCCCCCGATATTGTGAGTACGATGCGAGCTAGAGTTCATCGATATGTGCGTGGCCTTAAGGATGAATTGATTAAGGGATTAACAATAGCAGCCACACAAGAGGATATGAATATTTCTAAGATACAGGCTATTGCTCAGACTGCAGAGGATTTTGAAGTACAAATTGGAGATAACCAGAGCCGAGAAAGGGATCAGAATAAGAGGGCTAGATCTACTGGGTCCTATGTAGAGCCACGAGGTAATGTTAGGCCACATTTTAATAGGCGATCACCCTACCCTACTAGTGGTGCCCCATATCAGTTGCAAAGGCAGAGGTATGATCGTTTTTCTCAAACTGGACCAGGGCACAGTTCAGGTGCATCCAGTTCCTATCGCCAGGGGCATTCAGGTCAGATGAGGCCACCTTTGCCACCTTGTGTTCAGTGCGGTAGGAAGCATCTTGGGATATGTCGCCTGGGTTCGGATACTTGTTATTCGTGTGGGCATCCTGGTCACTTTATGCGAGACTGTCCGAGTGGAGGTAGGAGTGAGATATCCCATCCTACAGGGTCGATGGCAGCTTCTTCATCTACTATTCGTCCCCCAAGGACAGAACAACAGGCTACACCAGGTCGTGGAAGAGGTAGAGGAGGAGGAGGAGCATCCAGTTCAGGCAGTGGTCAGAATCGCACTTATGCTCTAGCCGGTCGCCAGGACTTAGAATCGTCAGCTGATGTTGTTACAGGTACATTGACTATTTTTACTCATGCTGTTTATGCACTTATAGATCCTGGCTCTACTCTTTCATATGTTACCCCGCTCGTTGCTGGTAAGTTGGGGGTAGGCCCTGAGTTATTGCCTAGACCATTTGTTGTATCTACGCCAGTTGGTGAATCTATTATAGCTAGACGAGTTTATCGAGATTGTGCAGTGTGGATTTATGACCATCTCACTTCAGCTGATCTAATCGAATTAGATATGATTGACTTCGATGTCATTATGGGCATGGATTGGTTAGCTGCATGTTATGCTAATATCGATTGTAGAAATAAGGTTGTCAAATTCCATTTTTCGGAAAGAAACAATCCTGGAGTGGAAAGGTAATGCTGCCACGCCAAGGGGTAGGTTTATTTCCTACCTTAAAGCCCAGAAAATGATTTCTAAAGGCTATATTTATCATTTAGTCCGAGTACAAAGCACAGAGGAGGGACCAGTGACTCCTCAATCAGTTCCCGTGGTGAGTCAATTTCTAGATGTATTCCCGGATGAGCTTCCAGGAATCCCTCCAGAAAGGGAAATTGAGTTTGCCATTGATCTACTCCCAGATACTCAGCCAATATCAATTCCCCCTTACAGAATGGCTCCTGCAGAGTTAAGAGAATTAAAGGAACAATTAAAGGATCTACTCGAAAAAGGTTTCATTAGGCCTAGTACATCGCCATGGGGCGCACCAGTTTTGTTTGTTCGTAAGAAGGATGGGTCCTTCAGAATGTGTATCAATTACCGACAACTGAACAAAGTTACAATCAAGAATAAGTATCCGCTTCCAAGGATTGATGACCTTTTTGATCAGTTGCAAGGCGCCAAATGTTTTTCAAAGATTGACTTGCGGTCGGGGTATCACCAGTTACGTGTTAAAGGGGTAGATGTTCCAAAAACAGCCTTTAGGACAAGGTATGGCCACTTTGAATTTCTAGTAATGTCTTTTGGGCTTACTAATGCCCCAGCAGCTTTTATGGACCTAATGAATCGGGTCTTCAAGCCATTCCTAGATGTATTCGTGATCGTATTTATTGACGATATCCTGATTTACTCGCGGTCCAAAGCCGAACATGCTGATCATTTACGTGCAGTATTGCAAACACTTCAGAATCATAAATTATATGCAAAGTTCTCCAAATGTGAGTTTTGGTTGACTTCGGTGGCTTTTCTTGGCCATATAGTTACAGACGAAGGTATTAGAGTTGACGGCCAAAAGATTGAAGCAGTAAAGAATTGGCCGAGGCCCTTGAATGCTACAGAGATCCGTAGTTTTTTGGGCTTAGCAGGTTATTATCGAAGGTTTGTAGAAGGGTTTTCTTCTATATCTGCACCATTGACAAAGTTGACTCATAAAGCTGCCAAGTTCCAGTGGTCTGATGCATGTGAGCAGAGTTTTCAGGAGTTGAAGGACAGGCTTACTTCAGCACCTGTCTTAACTCTGCCAGAGGGCACAGAAGGTTATGTTGTTTATTGTGATGCTTCAAGGATTGGGTTGGGTTGCGTTTTAATGCAACATGGTAAAGTTATTGCCTATGCCTCGAGACAACTAAAAAAGCACGAACAAAATTACCCTACTCACGATCTTGAATTGGCAGCAGTTATATTTGCCTTGAAAATTTGGCGCCATTACTTGTTTGGAGTCCATGTAGACGTGTTTTCGGGCCACAAAAGTCTACAGTATTTATTCAAACAGAAGGATTTAAACCTAAGGCAAAGAAGGTGGCTAGAGTTACTAAAGGATTATGACATAGATATTTTGTACCATCCAGGTAAGGCCAATGTAGTGGCCGATGCACTTAGCCGCAAATCCATGGGAAGCTTGAGCCACGTGGAAAATAGAAAGATTGAGATGACAAGAGAACTACATCAGTTAGCTAATTTGCAGGTTCGACTACTAGACCAAGGTAATGGGGGAGTTGTTATTCAAAGCACAGCGGAATCCTCACTAGTGACAGAGGTAAAGGAAAAACAATATGATGATTCAGAATTAGTAAGATTGAGGGAGGAAATTCCACAACAGAAGCAACCACTAATAGAGCTTAAGGAGGATGGGGTACTGAGATATCAAGGTCGTCTATGTGTACCTAACGTCGGGGAGCTTCGGGAGAAAATTTTGGCAGAAGTTCACTATTCCCGCTATTCAATCCATTCAGGAGCGACGAAGATGTATCATGATCTTCGACAGATTTATTGGTGGAATAATATGAAGAGAAATATTGCAGAGTTTGTAGCCCAATGCCCGAATTGTCAACAGGTAAAAATTGAACACCAGAGACCCGGAGGTCTAACTCAAAGTATAGTGATACCTACCTGGAAATGGGAGGGGATCAACATGGACTTTATTATAGGCTTACCCCGTACTTATCGAAAGTATGATTCCATATGGGTGATTGTAGATAGACTTACAAAATCAGCTCACTTTTGGCCAGTCAGGACAACTTATACTGCTGAAGATTATGCCAAGTTGTATATTAGTGAAATAGTTTGACTTCATGGTGTCCCAATTTCCATTATTTCAGATAGGGGTGCTCAGTTTACAGCAAATTTCTGGAGGTCTTTCCAGAGAGGCTTAGGTACTCAAATAAGTCTCAGTACAGCTTTTCATCTACAGACAGATGGACAAGCTGAACGCACTATTCAAACACTCGAAGATATGCTACGAGCTTGTGTACTAGATTTTAAAGGGAGTTTGGATGACCATTTGCCACTAATTGAGTTTGCTTATAATAATAGCTTCCATGCAAGCATTCAAATGGCTCCTTATGAGGCTTTATACGGGCGAAAGTGTAGATCACCAATGGGATGGTTTGAAATGGGAGAAGCAGGATTATTAGGGCCAGACCTAGTTAATCAGGCAATGGAGAAGGTGAAACTAATCCGAGAAAGATTACTAACAGCCCAGAGTAGGCAGAAATCATATGCAGATGTGCGGCGTCGGGATTTGGAATTTAATATTAGTGATTGGGTTTTCCTAAAGGTTTCGCCCATGAAAGGCGTTATGCGATTTGGTAAAAAGGAAAAGCTTAGTCCAAGATATATTGGACCATACAGGATCATTAGGAGGGTAGGAAAAGTGGCATATGAGCTAGATTTACCCACAGAATTGGAGACAGTCCATCCTGTATTTCATGTATCGATGCTACGAAGGTGCATTGGAGATCCTTCACATATTATGCCTATTAAAGATGTTCAACTTTCTGAAGA
>QJPP01005240.1:0-19217 GCA_003996215.1 Jaltomata sinuosa
CCTGTAGCCCAGAACAGTTAGTAATGGGCTACTATTTAGAAATAAGGGGAACAAGTACCAAATAAAATAGATAACAGGGATATAATATATACATATCGAAAACTAAACCAAAACCCCAAGCCCTGGTATCATGTACAGAGCCATACATGGAGTGAAAACTATCCAAAAGAATATATACAGATGTCTCTGAAATGGTAATAGAGTACATAAGAAAAAAGATAAACTAAAGCTAAGCTCCGATCGCCAAGAGCTCACCCTCAGCCTGAAGTAGTCTTCAACAGATCTCCCAGCACGATTCACAATGGTCTAACGGCGATGGCCCCCGCTAGGATCTGCACCCAAAGATGCAGGGGGTAGGGGTGAGCACCAAATGCGAAGCATAAGGTACCCAGTAGGTATCATAGGCCGACTGGGCACATATAAGATAAAAGCGCAGTAATAGACAAAATAGAAGCAAGCAGTCACAGAAATCAACGAAAGGTACACAGGAACTAGCCTAGAGGGAAATCAACAGAATCACATATGAGGCTAGTAAACAGAATATACACACCAAAGGCACAGGTGAAAGTAAGAGACAACGCACCTGGGGTCCTTGCAATAACAGTGTATACAAAATAAGTTTACGAAATGGACGGTATACCGGTAACCTCAAGTGTAAGAAGAAGAGAGAAAGAATAATAATAGGCATGCTCAGAGACATGAATCAACTCAACTAATCATACCAATCTCATACTTATCCATAATAGAGAACGATTCTGTAAGTAAAAAGTAAAAGTCTACCTACAGTCCCCCGGCCGCCCATACAACCGAGGAACACAAACAAGTGAAAACAAACCCTCCGGCATCCCATACTACCGGAGCGTACAATCAGCAAACAGCAACCAAGGGTGGAGCCTCAAACAATGAATGATATGATGCATGAAGATCTCAAGTGCCATGGTATCTCTGTATGTACCTCCTCCAGCGCCGATCCGGCCCAGCAGGTAGGTTCCATGGAAGGACACTGCCCGTATACCTCTACTCTACCGTATACCCCTCCTCCGGCACACGCAGCCCGTAGCCCCTGGCCCGGATGGCAAGGTCCATGGAGGTCCCAGACCCCATACTAAAACTCAGTATCAGAACATGTCGTCCGGAAGCAAGTCCGATATCAAGATAGAGACCCAGTCTCGAATATGCACGCCCAGACCCTGTCCAGGACTAAAAATAGTAGGAAAATATCTCAAAAACCCCTCCAAGGGTGCCCGGGCGTAGCCGGGTCTAAACAGTAAAAAGTCATCTCAGGTGCTCGGTCCGACCGAGGCTAAAAAACATCTCAAGTAACAAGAAAACTCAACTAGCACCCCGGCCCTGCCGAGTCTAGCGATAATCATAAAACTGATGATTTTAAACATAATTTTACTTTCTTGCCCAAAAATCTCCACAAGTGAAATCAACCATTTCCAAATCATTTCCATAAAAAACGGCCCCCCCGGGCCATGCAAGGTTTAGAAAACAGTGCCAGTAGGCCCGAAGCCAAAACCACAGTAAAACATGGATAAACCTCTTTATATGCATGGAAATGGTATGATCACACACAATAGCTGCCCCGCAGCTCACAATCAACCTATCGACCCTGCACAGGCCCACAGCTACTCAGCAAGCATAACCAGCCTAGAAGGATAATTCTATGCCCGGGACTCGCGGACATTCCCAAAATCCCACCTTCTATGTTCCAGAGTCAACAAGGCCTCACAGGACCACAAGGGTAAATAAAATATAACGGTAATTACTACAAATAACGGAGGAACAAAAGTAGGCTGACATGAATAAAGCGATCGAGGTCTGTGGTACCAACCTAATAAACCAACCCAAGGATGCCCATTAATACAATTTTATTTTATATATACGGAGTCTAGGGAAAATAAACCGTAACCTACCTGTCGTCCGACGACAAGCTGCTGAAACAACGATGTCCAAGCTCGTACCACTCCAAGAAAATCCAAAACTAAATCGGAATCGAATTTGGGATGGAACAACTTGACGTAGATAATTGATTTCTCTTTTTCCGGTGCTCAATATAAGAGCAAAATAAGAACATTAATGTATTCTCCCCCAACCATTCCTTCATCCATCTGCTCACATAAGCTAATACTTGGATATTACATCAATGAAAGTTTGTGGTCATGGGACAGTAACATATGAGTAAGTGGAAATGTTTTCTATATATATCCACGTTACTACAACCTTTAGCAACATATATATTCAATTAGAGGTACTTGGTGCTGTGCTTAGTGGCAGCACTAAGTGCCTAACCCACTTGCTGTCCACTCCCACCACTTCCACGTTGAAGTGGTGGTGTCCCCAAAATAATTTTCATCCCGTTAAATAAATATTCGGATATTGCATAAATTCGTGATAAAATAAATATAATATTTTAAATATACCATAATTGATAGAAAATCATCTCCAATAAAACCTACTATATTATAATAATAATTTTCAACATAGCTAAATTTACTATCTCCGTTAAAATAATACGGAGTATAAAAACTTTATATAATATATACATATACAATTAGAACGTATCAAATATATTTTTCATAAACCTTTAAAATATTTTGAAAAGGCAATAATAATATAATTTTTACCAAATTCAACTTTTAAATAATATATTTTCAAATACACGCACGATGCTAATAAAGTTCATAAGTTTAGACTCGTAATTCGCCAGCGCACGATTTTGATACTCAAGAATTCTCTCGGGATCCTCCCTTATTTTTTATAAATTTTTCGGAACTGAAATGGCATTTTAAAACGTGACGTCGAGGCTTAAATCGCGTTTAACCCGGCCCGGTTCGCGACCCGGTTCGCAACCCGGTTCGCAACCCATTTTCTGCCAGACAGTCCGCGGTAAAACAGTCATAACTCTTTACTCCGAAATCAGTTGGACGTGAGGTTTTGTGCGTTGGAAACTAGACTCGTAGACCTTCGATTTGGTATTTTGGGGGACTTCTAACTCTTTATTTATTGGGAGAAAAGCTCCGAGACATTTGACCCAAAGTTCAGAAAATTTGTTAAAGGTCTTACGATATCTTTTGTCGATTTGCTTGACTTCAAAACTTAAACGTGGAAATGACCGGAAGGGTTATTACACCTTGGGGCCTGGGCAACAAATTAGGAAACAAAAATCACAACTATGCTCGCGGTGGTTTACCTATGCCCAAAGTTTGGGCGCGAACGAAGCTCAATTTAGGGCAGAAAACAGCCCTGGAGTGCTACTAATTCACGAAATTAAAATGGAAAAACTCAGAATTTAAAGGCAATAACCAACCTCGATAAGAGAAACACGTCACGGATATGAGTTGCACGAATTTAAGAACATGCAGTCCCCAAAAGATCAGATTTCTACAAGGATTACCCTAAATTTCAAAGTTTAACAACAAGGGAAATTAGTGGGAGAAATACGGGAATTACCACGGATTGAGGCGAGGAGTGACGAGGGAACTTACCGGGTGCAGGACATTGAAGTAAGGAGATTGAAAATAGGAGCTGGGAGCTTCAACAATGGAGTTTTTTGGAGTTTAGAAGGAGAAAATAAAGTTGAGACTTTAAATAGCTGCTAGGGGTCTTTGATCGCGATCGCGACAGGACCCCCGCGTTTGCGAAGAACAACTGGCCCAACCATCGCGATCTCGATGGTCCAGGCCACGTTGGCGAAGAGGAAGCCAAGCTGGGTCCCAGCGGACTATATCGCAAACGTAGGGGACACCCTTCACAAACACGATGGTCAAGAAACCAGACCATCGCGATCGCGAAGAGCAAAAGGGTCTGCAACTTAATGCAGCAACCAACAATTTCCCTAAGTCCAAAAATCTTCCCACATGCCCTCGGGATTCATCCGGAACCCCATGAACACAAACCAACCATGCTACCCTACCAGAAATTACATTTCGGACTCAATGGAATTGAAGAAACTCCCAACGGAGGTTGTTTTAATGAAAAGTCGGTCCTACACCCAAAACCAAATCGAAACTCAAAACCCAAAAATAAGTCCAGAAGCCTCGGGACTCAAACCAAAGGTCCCCCTAAACCAAAGTCGACATTCCAGAGCTAACAGTGCTGACGAAATTTCCATCAGAGGCCGTCTTCTCCAAATGTTGACCAAAGTCAACCCTACCAGCCAAACTGACTTAAAAACACACAACGCAGCACAAAATTAAACCAAAAACACTCAGACCCAAACCAATGGTCCTACTAGACCAAAATCCCCATTTTGGAGCCAACGGAACAGTCGGAATCTGATTCTAAGCGCATTTACCAAGAAAGTTGACCAAAGTCAAATATTTTTCAACTTTAAGGACAAAAATAGGGAAATGGTCAGAATGACCTAACGAACGATCCGGGCACCGATTTGTCAGTCTCGGCAAGTCATAAATGACCTGTAGTTGCTGAGAGAAAGCTCAAAATGCAGAAAAATCATGGAAAATGAAAAATGACCTAGGGGTCATTACAACATCTACTACTAAAAGAACTTTCATTTGCGAAAGTAAGAAAAATGATAGTACCTGAAGACTCAAAAAGATGAGGATAACGGGTCTGCATGTCGGTCTTAATCTCCTAAGTAGCCTCCTCGACATGATGATGCCGCTACTGAACTTTAACTTAAGAAATCTCCTTGGACCTCAATTTCCTAACCTGCATGTCCAAAATAGCAACATGCTCCTCCTCGAAGGCCAAAGACTCATCCAACTGAACCTACTCCAACTGAAGCACGTGAGACTCATCCGGAATGTACCGCCGCATCATGGAGACATGAAACACCAGATGAACACTAAAAAGAGCAAGAGACAAGGCTAACTCATAAGAAACCCCTCAAATATGAAGAAGGATCTCAAATGGACCAATAAACCTCGGATTGAACTTACCCTTCCTCCCGAATCGCATCATGCCCTTCATGGGCGATACTCGAAGGAACACACTGTCACCAACCATAAACTCAATGTCTCGAATTCTCTGGTCAGCATAACTCTTCTGCCTACTCTGGGAAGTATAAAGTCTCTCCTGAATAACCCGAACTCTATCCATAGAATCACAAAGCAAATCGGTACCGCATGGCCTAACCTCAAAAGCACCAAACCAACCCATCAGAGATCTGCACCGTCTACCATATAACGTCCCAAATGGAGCCATCTAAATGCTAGAATGGTAACTATTAATATATGCAAACTCTGCCAAGGCTAAACACTGGTCCCACTGACCCTCGAAATCAATAACGCAGGCTCGCAACATATCCTCTAGAACCTGAATGGTGCATTCTGACTGATCATCTGTCTGCGAATGAAAAGTGGTGCTAAGATCAACTCTAGTGCCCAACTCTCTCTTAATAGACTGCCAAAAGTGCGAAGTGAACTGAGTACCATGGTCAGAAATGATAGAAACTGGCACCCCATGCAAATGGACAATCTTTCGAATATAAATCTGGGCCAACCTCTCAGAATTATAGGAAGTTTGAACTGGCAGAAAGTGGGAAGACTTCGTGAAACTATCCACGATAACCCAAATAGCATCAAATCGTCACAAAGTATGTGGCAATACGAGTATAAAATCCATGGATATACGCTCCCATTTCCATTCTGGAATGGGTAGCCGCTGTGATAAACCACCTGGCCTCTGGTGATTGAACTTCACCTGCTGACAGTTCAAGCACCTGGATACAAAAGCTAAAATATCCCTCTTTATCCCACACCACCAGTAGTGCTACCTCAAGTCACGATACATCTTAGCTACCCCAGGATGAATGGAATATCTAGAACAATAAGCCTCATCCAGTATCAATTTGACCAAGTCGCCAACTCTAGAAACGCAGATATGACCCTCGATCCTCAGAACACCCTTTGAATCTAAAGTCGCCTTCCTAGCCTCACCAGTCAAAACCTTGTCACGAATGATCCTTAATCTCGCATTATCAAACTACTATGCCCGAATCTGCTCCAACAAGGAAGACCTAGCCTCAACACAAGCAAGAATATGGCTCAGCTCAGAAATGTCAAGTCAAACCAACCTATTAGCCAAGGACTGGATGTCCCAAGTGAAAGGTCGCTCCTCTGTAACTAAGAAAGCCAAGCTACCCATACTCACCACCTTCCGGCTCAAGGCATCTGCTACCACATTTGCCTTGTCCAGAGGATAGAGAATAGAGATGTCATAGTCTTTCAGTAACTGCAACCACCTACGCTACCTCAAATTTAGATCCTTCTGGCTGAAAATGTACTAAAGACTACGATGGTCAGTAAAGATCTCACAATGCACGCCATAGAGATAAGGCGTTCACATCTTCAACGCAAGGACTACCACTACTAACTCTAAGTTATGTGTGGGGTAGTTCCTTTCGTGAACCTTCAACTGTCTAGAAGCATAAGCAATAACCCGACTCTGTTGCATCAATACACAAACCAAACCAATACCTGACGCATCACACTATATGGTGAAACCTTGACCCTCGACCATAAGAGTAAGAATTGGAGCTGAAGTCAACAAGGCCTTGAGCTTCAGAAAGCTTGCCTCACACTCATCTAACCACTAGAAGGGAACATTCTTCTAAGTCAATCTAGTCAATGAAGCCGCTATCGAAGAAAATCCCTCCACAAACTATCTATAATAACCTGCTAACCCAACGAAATTGTGAATCTCGGTAGGAGATGTAGGCCGAGCCCAATCACAAACTGCTGCAATCTTCGTCTGATCTACCATAATACCATCCTTGGACACCACGTGCCCCAAGAATGCCACATACTCCAGCCAAAACTTATACTTAGTGAATTTGGCATACAACTGGTGGTCTCATAAAGTCTGAAGTACAACTCTAAGATGCTGCTCATGCTCCTCTCTACTCCTCGAATAAATCAGAATGTCGTCGATGAACACAATCATGAACGAATCCAAGTAGGCACTAAAACATGATTCATCAACTCTATAAATGCTGCTGGGGCATTAGTCAACCCAAAAGACATGACTAGGAACTTATAATGGCCGTATCGAGTCCTAAATAGAGTCTTTAGGATGTCCTCAGCCTAATCCTCAACTGGTGATAATCGGACCTCAATTCTATCTTAGAGAACAACACTGCACCCTGTAGCTAGTCAAACAAGTCATCAATACGCGACATCAGATATCTGTTCTTAACTGTCACCTTATTCAACTGCTTGTAGTCGATACACATACGCATAGACCCGTCCTTCTTCTTTACAAACAGAATCGTAGTACCCCACGGAGACACACTAGGCCAGATGAACAATCTACTCAACAGATCCTGGAGCTGATCCTTAAGCTCCCTCAACTCAGCAGGTGCCATCCGATATGGCGGAATAGAAATAGGCTTGGTGCCCGACTCCATATCGATACCAAAATCAATGTCACGATCATGAGGAAGACCCAGAAGAATGGAAGGAAATACATCCGAATACTCGCAAACCACAGGAACAAACTTAAGAGGAGGTGTGGTGGCACTAGTATCACGGACGTAGGCAAGATAAGCTAAACACCCCTTCCTAACCAGCTGCTGGGCGCTAAAAAAGGATATAACTCCCCTCGATATATGGCTATCGGCTCCCTTCCAGATGATAGGAGGGATACCAGGCATCCAAAGAGTAACAGTCTTGGCGAAACAATCCAAGACTGCATGATAAGGAGACAACCAATCCATGCCCAAGATCACATCAAAATCAATTATATCAAGGACAACCAAGTCTACCCACGTGTCATACCCCAAGATAGTCACCACACAAGCCCAATACACCTGATCCACTACTAAAGAATCACCTACTGGGGTAGATACACGCAAAGGCGCAGACAAAGAGTCACAAGAAGACTCTAGACGAGTAGCATAATAAGTAGATACATATGATAATATGGCCCCCGGATCAAACAGAGCAGAAGCAGACTAATGAAAAACAAAGATCGTACCTGTGATCATAGCATCTGAAGCCTTGGCCTCTGTTCGGCCCAGAACTGTATACATGTTTCCCCGACCGCCACAACTACCTGACCTACCAGACTGAGGACCACCTCTAGTACCCTGGGGACCACCCCTACTACCCTGTGAACAACCTCTAGCTAGAGGTGCTGGAGTCGGGGGCCTGAACTAACTGATCCTGTCGCCTAGGATACTGCACCGACAGGAACTCTCTAGCAAAGTGGACTATCTCGCCACACTCATAACAACCCCAAGCAAATGTACTCTGCTGTGATGACCTGGCTGAAGCAGAATGACTACCACGGCCTGTAGACCCTGAATGACCACCTTGGGCAGCAGGAACGAGGCTCTGGCTACTCTGACCCTCAATAGTCTATAATGCTTCCTGAACAGGCTGGCTCGGCTGGAAACACTGGTGATGCTGACCTCTACCATAGTAGCCCCTACCACGACCCTGTGAATAACTAAAACTGCCCTGATGGCGGGGCCTCTTATCGCTGCCCCCTTGGGCCTCGCGAAGAATGCCCTCAATAGTGCAGGCATGATCCACTATATCCATAAATGACTGACCCGAGACTAGCATACCTTCTTTAGCCAAGCGAAGATGTAGAGTTAGACCTCAAACGAAATGGCATACCCTCTCATAATCGGTAGGAAAAATCATAGTAGCGTGTTTGGATAACTGATGAAACTAAATCTCATACTCAGACACAGTCATGAAGCCCTGCTCCAACCCATCAAACTGATCCATCAGACGCTCCCTTATGCTACGCGGTACATACTTCTCCAGAAAAGCTACGGAGAACTGATGCCTAGTAAGTGGAGGTGACCCGACTGGTCTACAAGTAACATATGACCTCTACCACTATTTCGCTGGGCCATCTAGCTGAAACGTGGTGTAATATGCTCCATGAGACCCAACTAACCCCAAATTATGTAAACTCTCCTGACAGTTAGGCAGAAACTCGTGCGCATCCTCCCTAGAAGCACCTGAAAACCTCGGAGGACCCAATCTCAAGAACCTACCAAGCATCTTCTGCTCCTCAAAAGACATAACTGGCACGGCTAGAAAAGGGGGAGCAACTGCAAGGATCGGTAGTACCTCAAATCTTGGAGCCGCAGTAGCAGGCTGCGCTCTTGAACCTGGTGCTACCACCTGAGCTGAAGTCTGAGCCTCACCTCGAACCTTAGAACCAATCAGAGTGCTCAGCGAAGCTACTGGTGGAGTCATACCCTCAAGAAACCCCAATAATCGAACCAAGGTGTCCTGCAATACTGGAGTAGCCACAAAACCTGCTGGATGCTGGGATGGCCCCATATGCTCCGGCTCATAGTGAACCTAATCTACTCTAACCTCAGGCTCTGGTGACAATACTCTAGCCTGGGCTCGGGCTGGTGCCACCGCCTGTGCCTTACCTCGACATCTGGGTTGACCTCTACCCCGTCCCCTAGTTGGGGCTCTAACTGCAGTGGAAGGGGCCTCGTCCTCACCCGCCAAGGATCTCATCTGAACCATATGAAAAAGAGTGACACAAAGATACTCAGAAGTTGACCAAATCAAGTTAGCACGATAAGAAATTAAATAAAACGAATTCTTTCCTAGGGAATATCCTATAGCCTCTCGTAGATTGGATACGAATGTCATCGCATCGATCCACGAGACTCTACTAGACACCTTGCTCTTGTAATGGCGAGACCGGTGAACTTAGAGCTCTGATACCACTCTGTCATGACCCAAAACTGGGCTATGATGGCGTCTACATAACCCTCCAGTAGACAAGCCTAACCCAAACATGCAGAAGATAATAAATAATAGTTAAACTAAAGAAAAGCAGAAGATATAACGAAAAGATAGGGCCAATAGCATACACATATACCATCGTACAAAATGTACATAAGAAGGCCCTAAAGTGACCAAAAAGACAAAATAACACGAGAACCCACTCGGACTTGATGTCACTAGTACAAGAGCGACTAAAGTAAGGAGTAGCTATACAATAAATGTTGTCTATCCAAAATACAAATTATAGACAGATGTAAAAGATGGAAAGCATGTAAAGTTTCCAAAAATGTCGGGAGATCATCGCGGTCCGAACAACAACGGTCCTCGAATGACAGGACATCAGCGAGGGTGGATCGTACTAGGTGCTGCATCAGAAAAAGAGATGCAGAGTGTAGTATGAGTACCAAGGCAACGGGTACTCAATAGGCATCATAGGCCGACCGAGCACAGAAAGATAATATATATAAATAGATTGCAGGAAAGCAGCTAACTATATAAGGATCCACCTAAATCTAGTTATAAAGCCGGAGACATGCCAATAAACCAAAGAGAAAGGGAAGAAAAACAACATCAAGCCATCCAGAGTCAATCCACGTGCCAAAGTAAATGCAATGCGGTGCACAATGATGCATGTATGAATGCAATATAATATAAAACTAGAATACCGCATCGGGCACCCAGAATACCACATCGTACTATGCATATGTATATATGAAATAGTAAAATACGCAGAATGATGCATTGGAGGTCCGAAATACCGCATCAGACTATAAATATATATACATATGCAAAAAATAGTATTTCCTCATTTTTCCTTCTAAAAACTAAGGTGATACTCAAAATAGCTCGATTTAGTCTAAAAACTCATCACAACAACAGTAGAGCCTCTTTCTAAAACAAAAACCTTTGAAAATCATTTTCTCATTGTACTAATGATATGCCATGCGATATGAGTATGAATGTTCACAAACAGAGGAAAAACCATACCATCAGATCAAACAGGGCAGGAATACCCTTCAAACCAAGAGAACTGACCTGAAACTCTATCCAAGTCGTAGCCATGGCCTCGGACCTACAGTTACACACAATGATAGAATAAATCGATAAAGCAGAAATAAAAGCAGAAACCAACGGGAAAACTCTATTTTACCTCTAAAGCCTCCTAAAAGCATGCTAAGGATTTTATACTAGTCATACAGAAGAAGCAAGTTCCTAGGCTAAGGATAACATACAGTTCTAGGCTAAAAACCCAAAATGTCCAATTAACATGATAAACAGGATTTAAGCCTAAGTCTATCTAAAATCTTACCTAGCATTCCAGTAATATATAAATATATACTATCTAACTAAACCCAGTCTAAAAGGTAAACTGTAACCTACCTCGGGGCCGAACTGCAAGTACGAACCACCACTCATGTGCCTTCCCCTTTTGAACAGCCGCAGAAAGATGCCACACTATCAAGAACATAAACTAGGTGTCAATACAAGAAGAATGACACCATTATTGCTATACGGGAAAACAGACCGGAAATCAGGTCGGAAAAATGACCCTCGAGGCACGGGCAATGAAACAGGAAACGAAATTCACAACTATTCTCGCGGTGGGTTAAGGAACCCATGCCCAAAGTTTAGGCATGAACGAAGCTCGATTCGAGGCCCAAAACAGCCTCGAAGTGCTACTAATTCACGAAATTAAAATGGAAAAACTCAAAATTTAAAGGCGGAAACCAATCTCAATAAGAGAAACATGTCACGGATATGAGTTGCATGAATTTAAGAACATGCAGTCCCCAAAAGATCAGATTTCTACAAGAATTACCCTAAATTTGAAAGTTTAACAACAAGAGAAATTAGCGGGAGAAATACGGGAATTACCACGGAAGGAGGAGAGGGGTCACGAGGTAACTTACCGGGTGCAGGACCCTGAAGTAAGGATCTGGAAAATAGGAGTTGGGAGCTTCAACAATTGAGTTTTTAGGAGTTTAGAAGGAGAAAATGAAGTTGAGACTTTAAATAGCTGCCAGGGGTCCTTCATCGCGATCGCGATAGGACCCCCACGTTCGCGAAGAACAACTGGCCCAACCATCGCGATCGCAATGGTCCAGGCCGCGTTGGCAAAGAGGAAGCCAAGCCGAGTCCCAGCCGACTACATCACGAATGCGGGGGACACCCTTCGTGAGTGTGATGGTCAAGAAACTAGACCATCGCGAATGCGATGGGATCCTCACGATCATGAAGAGCAAATGGGTCTGCAACTTAATGCAGCAACCAACAATTTCCCCAAGTCAAAAAATCATCCGATAGACTCTCGGGATTCATCCGAAACCCCGTGAACACAAACCAAGCATGCTACCCTACTAGAAACAGCATTCTGGACTCAATGGAATTGATAAAACTCCCAACGAAGATCATTTTAATGAAAAGTGGGTCCCACACCCAAAATCAACTCAAAACTCAAAACCCAAAAATAAGTCCAAAAGCCTTGGGACCTGAACCAAAGGTCCCCCTAGCCCAAAGTCAATATTTCAGAGCTAACGGTGATGACGAATTTCCATTCGAGGCTGTCTTCTCTGAATGTTGACCAAAGTCAACCCTACCAGCCAATCTTACTTAAAAACACACAATGCAACACAAAACTAAACCAAAAATACTCAGACCCAAACCAATGGTCCCACTAGACCAAAATCCCCATTCCAGAGCCAACCGAACTATCAGAATCTAATTTAAGCACGTTTACCAAGAAAGTTGACCAAAGTCCAAGATTTTTCAACTTTAAGGGCTAAAACAGGGAAATGGTCATAACGACATAATGAATGGCCCAGGAACTGAACCATCAGTCCCAACAAGTCATAAATGACCTGTAGCTACTAAGGGAAAGCTCAAAATACAGAAGAAGCACAAAAAATAGAAAATGACCTAGGGGTTATTACAATTCAGATGCTACTGCTTATGCTAGTTTATACTTTATGTTTCTTGGAGAATTAGCGTAGTTGCTTGTACATGACTCAGAAACCCTAGCTTGTCTTAATTTCAGTGTTCAAAAATTATACATACTAGGTAGATAATTCAGATAATCGTGCTTCAGAATTTAATGCCATCAGTTTCAGTATATATATGTGAATTCTCAGATAATGGTCAGTATTTGAGCTATCCAGTGTTTCGGCTTGTATTTCATTGCTTATATTTATGTTGGGTGTAGACTTAGTACTGAGCGGATGATGATATGAAGGCTTAGCTATCAGATTAGGCTAAGACCTTTAGTAGCAGTCCCCCAATCCCAGAACTACGACGCCACCGTAGGAATAAAAAGGGGTCAGCTATCAGATTAGGCTGCACATCTCTGTCCCTTGTGGGCATCAGTTTAGTGGATACATGTCAGACTTGTTCATACCCTTGGAAATGTATGAACACCCTTCCATCCAGAGTTAGAAGGTGGCCCCATATGTAGCTCAACTTGGGGTATGTCGGTAATAGTATCTCCCATAGTCAGACTTAGCATTGCATTGACCATGTATTCAGTTATTTTAGTTCATCTTAGCATGTTATGATATTTATGTTCAGTTACATGGTTATTGCATTCCAGATACCTTCCAGCTCATGTTTCATGCTATGTACTTCCATATCATTATTCATGTTTACAACTTTGGTTATATATCTCGCATGCTCAGTACATTCGAAATACTGATGCATACGTTTGTGCTATATCATTTCGTGATGTAGGTTCAGGCGCTCAGCATCCAGACCAGGCTTAGCTCATTTTCCAGTCCATGTCCAGCAGCTTCATTGGTGAGTTCTCATGATTCGAGGATGATAGTCATGCTTTCACTTTCAGTCTTTACTTTTAATTTTTCAGATTATTAGAGTGAGCTGGGGGCATGTCCCAACAACTTTCCAGTTAGAGGCTTTCAGACATAGATTAGATTCAGCTATTGAGTTGTTGGTGTTGTTTTCAGTCATCATTATACTCTCTATATATCTTTATATTCAGACTTGTTTGGGCTCTTTCCCACTTCAGATTTTAAATTGTTTTCAGTTTTTGCACAATATATGTTTTAATTGAAATTGTCTAGTTATGCCAGACCATGGGTTAGCTTGGGGTCACTTATGACACTAAGCACCGTGTTGCATCTAAGGGGTAGCCTCGAGGCGTGACATTATTGATAAGATCTAGCCTAGCCTTTTTGTAAGTTTATCTAAGAGATTTTGCACTATAAATAAACCCTTGCATGAGAGTAGATGACATCTCATCTTTCTCACTACTAACAAGCTACCCCAAAGTTTTAAATATATAATCTCTCTCGCCTTTGATCTTCTGATCTAGATATCAATGAGTCATTTTACTTTCAGTCTTGAATATTTTTATCTACTTTTATTATTAGATCTTAGAGGAAAAAGAAAGGAAACACGATCGAACCTAATTCACTTTCATTTTGCCCCATTTTATAAAATTTTCTCTTAGTTTGCACCCACATGATCTTTCCGTCAAACATTTTGGCACCATCTGTAGGGATGTACACATATGACATTATTCTGATATCTCATTTTCACTCTTTTCTAAGCCACTATCTTCATACTCTTGTAACTCCACCATAATGCTGGAAACCTCTTGCAACAACCAAAACACTGAGGATTAACCCAATGATATACCCACTGATTTGTATAAACCTTTAAGTCAGTTAAAATATGCAGGTTGAGGAGCATGCATAGGAGCACTTGACAAGAGAGGAAGGACAATGAGATCTCTTCGTAGGAAGAACCCTCAGACAAACAGGAAAGCAGAGATCAGACCCAAAGTGAAAATAGTGACAACTATGAGGGCTACCATAAAAAGTGGTATCCTAGAAAAAAGGGTCAACATCAACACCTTACGGTGAATGGATTGCAAAAAAAAAGTGATCATTACTGGAAGATATTATGACCGGATAATTAAGGCCAAGAATGCCTTCACGAATAGAATGGGAAGTGTTGTCTCCCAACATACAAACAAGTAATATAATGATTGTAAGCAATCAATTATTATCGATCCTTCATGGACTTAATTGCTGACAAGCTAAATAATTCTACTATTAAGATATGAACACAATTGTTATCCATTTAAAGTGTTGATTTAGTTTAGTTTATTCTATTACTAATAAAATAATGAGAGTTTGAAGTTTGGGAAGTTATAATCATAGATTTATTAAGACCTAGGGTTATGAATCTTATATAATCGCATTATAATTTATATATTATTCAAGCATAATTAAGATATCTACCAAATTATTGAATCACAAGTAATATGTAATGATCCTTCTAGTTATTCTTGCGGTTTTGCTTTCTTTATACTGTTAGAGCATTCCTATAGTGTCCACAAGTCATTTATGACTTTCTAAAATCGGCGGTTCAGTGCCTTGGCCGTTCGTTAGGTCGTTATGACAATTTTCTTGTTTTAGAGCCTTAACTTAGGAAATTAGTAACTTTAGTTAACATTCTTAGCTAGCATGCTCAAAATCAAATTCTTACAGTTTCGTTAGCTCTGGAACATGGATTTTGGTCTAGTTAGACTTTTAGTCGGGGCCTGAGAACTTTCGGTATGATTTTATCTCACTTCTTGAGATTTCAAGTTAGTTGGACTTAGAAGTTTGACTTTGGTCAACTTTTGATGATCAGAGCATCATATTCAAAATCCAACAATTCCATCAGGTCTGGAATGTTGAGTTTAGGTTAAGTAGGTGGTTGGTTCGGGTCCCGGGTGAGCCGAGCTCATTTTGGGTGTTTGGTTCGAATTCAAAAGTGATGACTTAGGTCAACATTTCTCCAAGATGACCTCGTGTGGAAGTTTCATTAATTCCATTGAGTCTGGAATGTCATTTCCACTCTAGTTACATGTATAGTTTGTATGTATCGGGTTTCGATTGTGCCCAGAACCCCCAGGGGAGTGTTCTAAAAGTTGCAGATTTTCTACAGCTGAGCTGTGCCTAGCGCGATCGTGCAGGGTCACCACAATCGCGCCTCTCACTACTTTTTCCTTCAGTGCTATCGCGCCTAGGCACCATGATCACGCAGGTGCCCGTGTTTCTCCTTCAGCGCGATCGCGCAGGGGGACCGCGATCGTGCTAGTCTGTAACCTGCAATATATATAGCTTGTCCCTCAAAATTTCCAGCCATTTTCTCTTGTCCCTCTCACTCTAAAATATTTCCCCTCACTTGAAATTTGCTCTAAATCAGTTCTTAGCCGTGGGAATTTGTCAATTGGCGAATATTATCGTTTCCCTCTTTGTTTGGTAAATTCATCTTCCCCAAATTACTTCTTTACCATGGCTAAAACCTCCATTAAAGTTTCTTGACTTAGCTTGGGGTTGTTCTCTTGTGTTTTAGCTACTGTTGTGGACTTGGGTCTGCTCGTTCATTGCGATGCGTGTGTCACCTTGTTGACCTTGTTCCCTCTCTCTGTGGTTCGTAATTCTCCATTTTAGTCTTGATTTTGTAAAGTTTTCGCATGATATTTCCTCTTTTCTCCGGGATGTTTTAGGCCTTTTCTTTACTCATTTTTTTCTCAATTTTTGAGCATGCGCTCCCAATATTATTGGAAACATTGTGGTAACTTTTGTTTTTGGTTTCAGGTTGCGAGGCTGACGGGCCCTTTTTTGACCTGGATTTCGACTCAGCTAAAATTTTAGCATTATGGATATCATTAGCTTTGTTTTAATGCGTAGATTATGTTTTTGATAGTTTGAGTGCTATTTGGAGCTTTTTGGAGCATTTTGGGCTCAGGCTTTGGCTTCCTAGTAGCTTATCATCGGATGCTAGGTAGGTTACAAAACCAGTTCGAATACTAAAATGAACGTATGAAATAAGATGGATAGAAAGAAAACAGACAAGGTCTGGGGTGCCAATCTAGTAAACCCAATCCAAAGATGCTAAATAATACAACTATAGCTTATAGATGCAAAGTCTTTCACCTCTACTCGATGATATATCTTTTGTGGCTAGCATATTACTGTTGTATTCTCTTTGTCTTCTATCTTTGGCTAGCTTCCGTGTGTTTTCCTCTATTTGCTTTTGTGACTACTTTCTTCATTATATTCTATTTACTTCTTTTATATCTTAAATGCATTCAGTCGGCCTATCATGACTACTGGGTACCCGCTGCTTTGCAATTAGTGCTCATACTACACTTCTGCATCTTCTGGTGCAGATCTTAGTGTGAGCTATTGCCACTGATCGCGCTCGTGCAGTGCTTCCAGACATCCGAGACTTAGGGTGAGCTCCTGGCGACCAGGTCTTGACTTTTATCTCTTCTTTTGTACCATATACTCCTTTTCTATTTAGAGATAATTGTATATACGTATTTTGTTTCCTCTTGTACTCTGTATATTTAGTAGTGGATCTTATACTGTGATACCAGGTCGTGAGATGATTTATCTTTCTATATATATTCTGGTTGCTCCATATCCTTACTTCTTTATCTTGCTTCCGTTTATTATGCTTCTTTCGCGTTCTTGCTTAGAGAGTAGCCCATTACTGACTGTTCTAAGCTACGGGGATTGATTCGCCTATAGGGGGGTTGTAGATGCCATCATGACCTGAGAAATTGAGTCGTGACATAGTATAGTAATAGGCTCTCACAACACTCTAACTGTCTACCCAAATTACCCTTCTAACTACATCATTGAGTGGGCATGGTCAAACTAATTCAAATGGAAATAAGTTTTCATCCTATATTTGACCCATGTAGGGCAATCTATGTACGTCTCCGTCTTAGCTGCTAATTCATGTACAGATGAACCCTACTCCCCTTAATCCACATTCTATTTCTAGTATTTGTCTCTCGAGTTCCTCGAGAAATTATTCATTTATCCTATTGGTCGCGGAGCAATAGAATAGAAAACATAAGATTAGGAGAAGAAAATGTTATGGTAGATACATAAAAATAATTTATATATAAATTATAATATTTATTCAAGGGCCACAACCCTATATAAAGGGCTTTTAATCACTCATAATTAGGGGTGACAATTGGGTGGGTTGAGTTAAATTTGGACAGGTCAAAATGGGTCAAGACCCAACCTGACCAAATTTTCTTTGGTCAAAATGGGTTGGGTTAAAACGGGTTAGATAATGGGTTAGTAATGGGTCATAATCCAACCCGCCTAATTTTTACTAAGTTTTAATTACTTTATTTGTTATTTTATAAGTTTTTAGTACCTAATAAAATTATTTTTTCTTTATTATAACTATATATAACATATAAAATCAAAAAAAAGTTTTTTAAAAATATTTTGACAAGATTTCTCAAAAGTCAATTTGGATTACATATCAACCCAATTTTTAATGGATTGGAATGGGTTGAGATAACACATCGGAGGGTCAATAACCAACCCAAACCTAAATGAGTTGGGTCGGGTTGGGCAGGTTGAATTTGATTTTGCCACCCCTACTCATAATTCAATTACAAAGCAATAATAATATATGAACAAGAAATGATGCTAAGTAAAAGAGTTAAGAAGTAACCCTAAGAGTTGTGATGAACTTTGTTCTCTTTCAATCTTCCTCTCCAAAATATCTTAGCTAAAAATAACCTAAGGGATATTTATAGTATTTAAAAATACCTAAAAGATTCCTCCAAGTCAGAATAGGAAAAGGGGAAAATTTCCTCTCTGTCATGCCTAGCTCGCATCGTGAATCTCCTCTGCTCGTCCCAAAAATCTTCTCTTCAGGGTGTGAAATTTCAAGGGTGTGTATTTTTTACCCCCACTCTCTCTAGATCTTGCCCTACAACCTTTTGAATTTTCTATGGACTTTGCTTTGCGAGTTTTGGCTTCTTGAGCTCCATTTTGGTCTCCATTTGACTTATTTTATCATAGCACCTCACATAAGTGATAATTTATGAAATTAAGCATAAATCATAAGTATTAAGCTAATTTATCCTCAAACAAAACTTAGATGTGGGCAAAAACTAGTGAAAACGAGTGTTATTAGACCTACATCACAACCTTACACTTTAAGCTTTGTTCGTCCTTGAATAACCACCACACTTCTAGTTTAAACTCCCTTCTACCCTTAGATTGCCAATACATTTCAGATGCAAGCAACTCTCAAACAAAGTGCGTTGAGCAATTCATAACAAAATATTTCTATCAAGACAATGTAACCTCTAGAACCGACTCTTTACTAAATATATTGGGCAGATCAAACTGATGTAGTTAAACAAAGAAATCGAATAGATCATCAAGTTTACATCATCTATGTGTAATGACCCTTCCGGTCATTTCCACGTTTAAGTTTGAAGTCAAGCAAATCGACAAAAGATATCGTAAGACCTTTAACAAATTTTCTGAACTTTGGGTCAAATGTGTCGGGGCTTTTCTCTCTATATATAAAGAGTTAGAAGTCCCCCGAAATACCAAATCGAAGGTCTACGAGTCTAGTTTTCAACGCACAAAACCGCTCATTCAAATAATCTTGGAGCAAAGAGTTATGACTGTTTTACCGCGGACT
>QJPP01005241.1:0-29067 GCA_003996215.1 Jaltomata sinuosa
ATTTGAATTTCAATATGTCACCTGTTCGAGTTGAATCTTCTTCTTCTGATTGGGTTGATTCATGGATAACAGTTACTTCTGATTTTGATCTATTAGACTTATAAATGTTTGTTATTTTTGATAATGGGCCTTATTTAGATTGGGACAAATGGTCTCCTTTATAAGCTAAGCCCATTACCAGAGTTGAGCCTGAGTATAATAATCAAAGAGATAGGAAAACAAAGTATGTGACATCTATTATCCTATTTGAGAATTAGTCTTTTAAACTGGTATGAACTTTTAAGATATTTTAACTGATTAATTTGCACTTTTAACCTATTTTTATGACATCTCAATCAATCAACTATGTTGTAACATAGCCAGAATAATGAGAGAGTGTAGCTTGTTGGTCGTATGTGGAGCGCAAATCATCCTCAGGCGTGAAAAGTCATTGATGACTTAGTTTCACCAGTCTTAGATATTGGAAATCAATGATCCTCCGACTCTTTCAGACGCGTATCATATCATAGGGTTGTTGAAATAGTTTCTCACGATCACCCCAATGAATAATATTGAAAAAACTTCTCAATACCTCTAAATATTCATCTCCCCGTCGGCACCTACAGCTCTAATGCTTTATATGTCTTCAGATAATGCTAAGAAATTTATTACTGATGAATCCATCTGTTCTTTTATCAATTCATTAAAGAGTGAATTGCTAATGACGCATACAATGACTATGTTCAAATAGTGTAAGAGT
The DNA here is from genome assembly GCA_003996215.1 of Jaltomata sinuosa. Lineage (NCBI taxonomy): Eukaryota > Viridiplantae > Streptophyta > Magnoliopsida > Solanales > Solanaceae > Jaltomata > Jaltomata sinuosa. The sequence continues at coordinate 740 of QJPP01005241.1, forward strand.
TTTGTAAGTTACTGAGAGAGGTTGTTGGGATTGATGATCCTTTGTGTAGTTTTTGTTGAAGTAATATAGAGGTTATAGTAGAGTCCATTGGGATCACAAGGTGCAACCTTACTAAAGAATTATTAGCATTGGATAATTTTTTCTGTTTGTACGTGAGATAGTAATGACTGAGTTATTCCGTGATTTAGAATTGAGTATGTGATCAATTGAGTCTATGGGGTTATTAGTGAGCATTGTGCATGATTTTACTAAGTATATGTGTTTAGTGAGGAAATTATTAGAACCACCTTTTGAATTTTCAATCAGCTTGCCATTGAATAGGGATAGCACTAGTGAAGAAGTGTGTGATAGATAGTATATTTAATGTTGGCATTGTATTTTATCTGATTTTCATCTTATTTTATATGATTTTCTAGATAAAATAGAGTTATGCTTAAAGAAATTAGAAGATCAATTAGGAATGAAAGATAAAAGAAAAGTCAAAGTCTATTATATCTTGCAAGTGCTTTCAGTGTTTTGTAATATTGAAGGAGTTAAATAGCATTTTAAAACTGTTTAACAGCTTGAAAGTCTTTTGGCAGAAGATGAAGCAAAGAAAGGTTTCAATGTGCTTCTTGATTATAACATTTGCAAAAAGTTCTGACGATTGCCGGTGGATTATTGAGCACAAGAAGGTAACTAATTTCGAGGTAAGGAGACATTTCATAATAATGATGCTTCAAGAAGTTAGAGATAAAAATGAGGCTTCACATTAGATGCTTATTGACAGGTCCCAGTTGTTGGAAGAATTATTTGAATACGTTGGAGATGCAGTTCGCGCATTGCTGCAAGACGATCTATTTATAGGATTCAAACATGAAGAAGGTCATTCCTTTCGTCTATCAAGCTTTCTTATTGCTTTCATTCACCATTTTTCCTTGCGGAAAGATATTTTTACTTCAAAAACTTGAAAGTAAACTTATATCAATTACAAAATATTTTTATACCTATTTGACATTTTTATAAATCAGCAAAATATATAAATTTGTGTGATACACTCATAATGACATGACAAAGTGACTAATTAAAATATTACATATGGCATCAAAGCCCACAATAATTATTAGAAAATAATTATAAGTAAAAAAAAAAAGAAAAAATAATTTAAACTTAGCTAAACTTGCAGCTGTTGTCCCCCATTTCTATCTTCTTCCTCACTCCTTTTTTTAACCTTAATCTCCTCCTGATTTCTACTTTTTTGTATTTTAGGATCTGTTTTGTTCTTAATTCTATACTTAATTTGACATATTGGTGCGCAGACCTCTTTCTTCTATATTTTTTAAAAAAGAGAATTGATATATGACCTATTCGAAGCTGCCACCGATAATAGATGGATGAGGAAAAGAGATGTATGGTAATTGCGGCGACTCTATTATTTTTGACAAACAAGCTAATGGATGAATTATACACAAAAAATTAGAAAAAAAAGATTACAGTGCATTGATATTTTTCTATTCTATTTATCTCCATCCTATTGAAAAAATAAATAAAAAACTATAAAATTATACTTATTGTTAAAAAATGAAGGAGCAAAAATTAATTAAGTTTTAAATCAAGAAGTCATAGCCACAGGATAAGAGAAATAAAATTGTCATGCAATATTAAAAAGTGGGTCCACATGTGTTAAAAAAAAAAGAAATAAAAATAATAATAAAAAAACCGTGAAATAGAAAGAGAAGGGGCCCGCCTATGAAATTCAGTGCAGCCATAAGCTTTTTGGCTATTAGATGTCAATTAAGTAGCCCGGGCTATCAACTTATAATTATTTTACACCGAGATGTTATTTTTGTCCTTCCCCCATAAAATAATAAGTCTTGCATTCTCCCACTTGACCCAATAACCACATAATATTAATATATGATGATATAAATATTAGTTGTGCATAAAATAATTTTTTTCTATAATATCAATCATATATACCACAATATGACAAATCACTAATGCAAGTTATAGTTGTTATACATAATTTTTGTGCTACATACTCCCTTCTATATTCTACTATATTAATTTCTGGATACGTATAAAAAGCATGTATTAAGTATGTGTGTTAATTATTTTAGATAAATTGAATAATTAAAAGATAGACACTTCTCTTAACACAGTGGTAGAATAGAGTATTTTGCTTTAGATGTTGTAAGTTTCAATTTTATTGCACTTTTATATTTCTTACATAGGAACTCACTATTTATAGTTGTAGGTCTATTTTTATTCTATCACATTTCCCTATTTTCAACCTAGAAACTCATCTCAGAACTAGACTTTTCATTATATCCTTCTGACATACTACCAACAGAAAGGATAAGAAAATAATTTTGAAAATTTAAAAATCGTCAATTGATTGCAAGAAGATAAGAGTATGTAGAGATAATTATACTTTCTCAACTCTCTCTTTTCATCATAAATATCTAAAATTCAATGTAATATATACTATAATTATAAGCCTACAACATACTAAAAGATCAGTAATAATGTATACGCATATTCTTTTTCTTTCCAAGATCTTTAGGAATTAATTCATTTCTATATGACGCTATCATCACCTCTCAGAAAGTCAAAATCATTAAAAATTAAGCAAAATAAAGGAAATAAAGAGATTCTACTATAGTATGCCTAAAAAATACATCAAGAGATTCTTATCTTATTTTGTAATTTTTCACTGCCTTGTGTGATTTAGCCCTCGACTCAATCTACAAGAATTTTTATTCATATTTAAAAATAAATAAATTTGTATTTTTAAAAATAAACTTAATTAATTAGCATGTCAAAAAGCTCATCATAGGATTAGTTAGAGAAGAGTCAAACACGAAAGTACAAAAATAAATTGTCTGATAAAGCAAAAATACCAATAACAACTATGTGAAATTTTGCATCAATAGAACTATTCCTTGAAAATGTGAGTACGAGATTTCAATGTACCTCTGAAAATTTGTGAGCTGAATCTGCTCTCTCATGAAGAAGTTCTACACCTTGGTGTTTGATACCATAGTATCCGGTGAGAGTTTAGAATGACTTGTGATGAAATCCACCTAACATTAAGCAAGATCTAACAAAGAACCGAGAGAGGAAGTTAAAACTCGTTTATCAACATCTAAAGAAAATCAGATCTACTACCCTTGTACCTAGCTAAGAATACCAGCATCACTTACCGTTGAACATAACTGGAGACAAATCGGAGGATTCGAAAAGGAAAAGTAAGGAAGGATTTTCGCTCATACTTGTGGATCTCTGTCGTGCCTCCCTCACACACCTGAGAAGAAGAAAATGAGCATAAACAAGGGAAACTTAACAAGGACCTCAGACTCGTTTCACCAAAGCATCGACGGAGATCTCACAAGTCTCACTGGAGCATCGGCGGAGACAACTAGATCGAAAGTTCCACATGACTTTTCAGATTCTTTATACTTTGTACATTTGACTAGCTTATGTCTTTCCTTTTCTTATTATTTTCTTATTATTTCTTGGGTCGGGTCACTTTTGGACCAGGCCCTTTGTTTATTTTTTGCAATTTTCTGTTTGTACATATTTTAACTCAACAGGCTCTTGGGCCTCACTTCATTTCTTAAAAAATAAAATAAAATAAAATACCAACAATAGTAAAAGGGCACCCAAAAAAAGAAGAGAAAATCCTAGTTGTAAATATTTTAAAATGAGGAGACGAAAATAACTTTAGTATGCGATGAAGCATCATGCTTTAGTATTTATAGTAAGCAATACAATTTGTAACTTATGAGTAATTTAATAGAAAGAGTAAAGTATTATAATAAATTAGTATTAAGTACATTAATTGTCATTAATTTTTTTTGTTTGAAAAGATTGGAATGAACTTTATATTCATGTTAATTTTTACAAAAGTCACATAATTAACTATTCTTATTTATTCTAATTAAGGAGAATACAGAAAGATAAATCTAATTATCTACCCCTTTAAATTGTCACGACCTAGACCACCGTGAGTGGCACCCACCCAACTCCCGGGTGAGCGAACCATCAATGATCCCGAACTTAACCGTTTTAATAGCTCAAAATCAGTGCATATAAAATAAACTAGCATAAATATTAAATCAACCAAACTATAATAAATATCCTGCGGAAAATTCCTCCCTAGAACATGAAAGTAATCGTATCAAAACACTACCAAATGTGTAGAGTATGGGGATGCAACCCCAAAATAAAACCAAAGTCTAAGCCCGAAATAAGTGGGCTACAAGTGAAATGAAAGAGACCAAGGTAGCTCGATCGAAAAAGCTCACCCTTGATGTCTGAAAGTGCTGAGACTACAGGTGAGGTCGCGTGTAAGCCGTTGAAATTTTTTTTGTACTCACAAAAAGACAAGCAAGTGCAGAATCAATACACAACCACCATGTACTGTTAGGATCATCAGTCAGTTCCAAATAAGCAGTATATGAACAGTACAACAGTCAAATATATGTAAACAAGACAACAAGTATCCCTAGACTACAAGTCTCTTCCTATCTTGTCCCCACATGTAACCCACTTCATAACCATGATCAACAATCAATAATCACCATTAAATATGCCATTTTACAAAGCCCGAACCCACCCTGGGATCCCTCTAAATAACACCTAAGTGTTAAACATGCAAATCAGTCTACACCAAGACCAAACTCACGCATCAATACAATGATAACCCGGCCTCTCAAGGACCATATGCACAATCAGAAATCATAAACACAAGCCGGTCCACTCAGGGAACTATTATTAAAATGCAGTAATACAATAAAGAAAATCTGTACCAGGCATGGTATCCAAGCCAACCAGTTAGTATCCCATACCAGGCATGGTACCCGAGCCAACCGTTAGTATTCTCAAACCAGGCATGGTACCCGAGCCAACAGTTAGTATACCCATACCAGGCGTGGTACCCGAGCCAACCAAATGTCACATAAATCCACAATCACAAACAATGAACAATCAACACTTCTAAACCAACAAGAAATAACACCTAGTTCATTTCATAAGACTGAAAACAGGAATTTTGGACATTCCTAAATCATTCCCCAAGCAATACAATTCATACAAATACTTAGACAAAAGTATACAAACATACAATGCATACAGGAATCAATAATCATCACCTACCTCGAATTAGTCGAAAGCTCTACTCAGCCGAAGCTTTCTCGTTTCCCAAAGATTTTGCCAGTTCTTAGTCTAAAATAATACACAATAACCAAGAATCAATCTTTATGGCCTACAATTTACCCGGATAATGCAAAATCCTAAACCCCAGGCCACCCATGATCATTCCACCCCTTTTCACAGGCTTTCTCACCAATAATTCACCTAATTCTACCATTTTTATGGATACATTTAGGGAATTAAAATCACATGATCATAATATAGAAGAATTAACAACAAACAATAACTTCTACCCTTAGAATCCCTCGTTTTCCCGGGATTCTACCATTTTTAGGTCATTCCAAACCTTCCCCCAAGTCCACCCCTAGAAATTCTAAGGCGTAGGAAGGACAGTACAAAGGTTGGAGAGTAGAAACCTTACCTTTAGGACAAAAAATAGTGAAAAATTGATGGAAATCTCCCTAAATCGCCCTCTTCTTCTCCCAAAATGTCTTTGTTGAAAACTGACTATTTTGGAGAAGTTTCTGCCTTAAATCCCATCATGCTATGCTATAGCGGTCTGCTCCGCTATAGCAGTACCACCATAGAGGAGTCAATCGCTATGGCAGAGGCTGACCGACATTGACTTCTACTGTAGCAGTATTTTCTCCGCTATGGTGGAGGTCACTATGGCGGTGTGTCAACTACTATGGTGGTTGACACTGGATAGAAAGTCGTAAAGTCCCTCAAATTTCCCCATTTTACAACACACTTATTTTCCCGATGTCTCTGAATAACTCCTTCACGTCAACCTCGATACCGGGAGTTTTACTTACCCGAATTCAATTCTAAAAAGTCTCTCAGATTCCTTTATTCCTTAGCTAAATGGAAAACTAGCTCAAATCAAGACACTTTACCCAATCCTTAACCGGATTGCCCTAGACCATACCTCGCTCCAAAATCGGTCGAGATTAGCCTAGCCTATAATTTCAAACTCCCAAACCTAGAGTTTTCTAACTCTAAAAATTGACACGAATGGTTTACCCATAATGAAGGACCTGGTTGTTACAACAGATACCAATTTACCCATCATTCATCCCCAAATTATCAAACCCAAAAATACAGAAAGTAAAGAGCAAAAAGAGTAGTACCTGTATCCTCAAAAAGGTGAGGGTACTTGTCCCGCATATCCTTCTTGGTTTCCCAAGTGGCTTTCTCAACCAAACGATGCTTCCATTGAACCTTTACCATACTAATCACCTTTGTCCTCAATTTCCAGATATCCTGATTAAGAATTAAAACTGGTTCCTCTTCATAGCGAAGATCCTTATCAAATAACACCTCATCCCACTTGATGATATAGTCCCCATACCTATGGCATCGCCTTATCATGGATACATAGAATATCGGATGGACACCCGACAAACTGAGTGGCAGTGCTAACTTGTAAGCCACTGGCCCTACAATCTCAAAAACTTCAAACAGTCCGATGAACCGAGGGCTGAGCTTAACCTTCTTACCAAAATGCATAACTCCCTTTATTGGTGACAGTTTCAATAGCACTTGTTCACCAACTTGGAAATCCATATCCCTTACCTTGCGATCCGCATATTCTTTTTGCCTGCTCTGGGCCGCTCGCAACTTGGTCTGAATGCCTCTTACATTTTCTTGTGCTTCCTTTACCAAGTCCACGCCCAAAGGCTTTACATCGCCTTCCTCAAACCACCCTATAGGTAACTTACAACCCCTCCCATATAGGTCCTCTAATGGTGCTATGTCGATACATGAGTGGTAGCTATTGTTGTATGAGAACTCACACAATGGTAGAAACTGGTCCCGATGGCCCCCAAAGTCAATCACACATGCTCTCAGCATGTCCTCCAATACCTGAATCGTCCTTTCCGACTGACCATCAGTCTAAGGATGTAAGGTTGTACTAAAAGTGAGCTGTGTACCCAACTCTTGATGTAACTTACCCCAAAATTTAGAGGTATATTGCGTACCCCTATCTGAAATGATAGACAGTGGTACCCCGTGCAATCTCACGATCTCTTTCATATAAATTCTTGCTAATTGCTGCGAATTATAGTCCACCTTGACCAAATAAAATGAGCTGACTTGGTCAGCTTATCCACAATGACCCAAATAGAGTCATACTTTCCCAAGGTCTTGGGAAGACCCACCACGAAGTCCATAGCTATTCTATCCCACTTCCACTCTGGAATGTGCATCCTCTGAAGTAGTCCTGCAGGTCTTTGGTGCTCATACTGTACCTGGCGACAGTTTTGACATTTGTACACAAAATCAGCTATGTCACTTTTCATCCTGGGCCACTAATAAAGCCGCCTCAGATCTCTGTACATCTTGATTATACCCAGATGAATCGAATACCACAAGCCATGAGCCTCTGCTAACACTTCTCTGCCTCAGGTTCAAGTCTTTCTGAGTAAAGACATACTGCAGACTGTGATGGTCAGTAAACACCTCACACTTGACACCATAAAGATAGTGTCTCCAAATATTGAGTGAAAACACCACCGCTGCCAACTCCAAATCGTGAGTCGGATAGTTTCTCTCATGAACCTTCAACTGCCTAGAAGCATAGGTTATCACATTCCTATCCTGCATCAACACATCACCCAAACCAGAATGTGAAGCATCACAATAAACAATAAAGTCCTTACCTTCAACCGGCAAAGACAAAATAGGAGCCGTGGTCAAAAGTGTCTTAAGCTTTTGGAAGCTCTCCTCACACTTGTCGGACCACACAACTGGTACGTATTTATGTGTCAACCTTGTCAGGTGAATAGCAATAGATGCAAAATCCTTAATAAACCTCCGGTAATAACCTGCGAACCCAACAAAAATCCTCACCTCAGTCATAGAGCTAGGTCGGGCCCAACTCTTGACTGCCTCGATCTTCTGGGGATCTACCATTACCCCCTTTTCTAACACTGCATGCCCCAAGAATGCGACTGAAGTCAACCAAAACTCACACTTGGAGAACTTTGCATAAAGCTTTTGGTGTCTCAGTATTTCCAACACAATATGGAGATATTCAGAATGCTCCTCCCTACTCTTGGAGTAGATCAAGATATTGTCAATAAAGACAATGACGAATGAATCCAAATAATATTTAAACACCCCATGCATCAAACTCATGAATGATGATGGTGCATTAGTCAACCCAAACGACATCACTAAGAACTCATAATCTCCATACCGAGTGCGAAAAGCAGTCTTAGGAATATCCTCAGGCCTAATCTTTAACTGATGGTACCCTGACCTCAAGTCAATTTTTGAAAATATAGATGCACCTTGTAACTGGTCAAAAAGATCATCAATACGGGGAAAAGGGTACTTATTCTGGATAGTAACCTTGTTTAACTGCCTGTAGTCTATGCACATCCGCATACTACCATCCTTTTTCTTCACAAACAACACTGGAGCACCCCAAGGTGAAGCAGTGGGACGGATAAATCCTATAACTAGGAGTTTCTGAAGTTGAGTCTTAAGTTTTCTTAACTCTGTCGGAGCCATACGATATGGAGGAATAGAAATTGGGCGACTTCCCGGCTCCAAGTCAATACAAAAATCGATGTCCCTATCCGGAGGCATACCAAACAAATCTGCTGGGAACACCTCTCGAAACTATGAAACAACTAGGACTGACTCAATAGATGGGGACTCCACACTGTCATCCGGGAGATGGGCCAAAAAGGCTAAGCACCCTCTCCCCACTAGCTTCCTAGCCCAAACAAAAGACACGATCTTAACCGGCTTAGGCCTGTACACACCTTCTCACTCAAGCCTATCCTTACCTGGAATCTCTACAACCACAGTCTTAGTGTTACAATTTAAAATAGCATGATAAAGGGATAACCAAGTCATGCCCAAAATGACATCAAAGTCAACCATATCCAGAATTATCAAGTCTACCCAAGTATGCAACCCCACAAATACACCAGAACAATCATGATAAACATGAGTCACAATCACGGACTCTCCGACCAGGGTGGAAACATGGATAGGGGAATCAAGGATATCACAAATCAATTCCAGACCCATAGCAAAATTCACAAACACATATGAATATGTAGAACCTGGGTCAAAAAGTACCGAAGTCATCTTATCACAGACAAGAATAGTACTTGTGATCACCGTGTCTGATGCCTCAGCCTCGGACCTTTATGAAAATGCATAACAGTGAGCCTGATCATTAATTCGGGCAACTTCCTTGGCGGGCTGCACTGCACCCCTGCTAGTGCTACCATTCCCGCTGTCTCCCCGGCCTCCTTGAAAGTTACCTCGCCCACCCTGTGGATGACCTCTAGCATAACCACCTCTACCTACCAGGACCACAACCTTAGATTGATGCTGAACCTAATTATCAGTCTGCCTGTGAGGGCACTCCCTCTTAAAGTGGTCCAGATCACTACAATGGAAACAACCACGAACAAGTGTAGGCCTGCTGGCGGATGTGTAGGAAGCTCCCTGGCCTCTAGGAGCTGAAAACTGTTGATTAGCTCCCAGACGACCACCTGTAGTAGCTGGCAAGGCTAACTGAATAGGACGGGCAGAATACACCTGCTGATTGTGGCCCCTGGAGTGCGAGCCACTGAAGTTTCCGTCATTTAGGGGCCTCTTGGCTAAAACTTTAGCCTACCCCACCTGCTTGACCCCTTCTAGCTTCTTAACATAATCTGCTACTTTGTTGAAGCCCTTCCCTGCTGAAGTCATGTGTACAGATAACACCTGTAAGTCCGTATTCAAGCCCTTCACAAATAACCGAATCTGCTCCTCATCAGAACCCAACAACTGTGTAGTAAAATGAGACAAGGCATGAAACTTAGCTTCATAAGCAGAGACCAACATGTTACATTGTTCCAAAGCTAGGAACTCATCCTTTTTGTGGTCTCTCAAAGTACGAACCACGTACTTCTCCAAGAAGAGAGCGTGGAACTGCTCCCAAGTTAGTGGGGGCAAAACAGATGACCGACTTTCCACATGAGACCTACACCACTGCTTAGCATCACCCCGCAGCTGAAAAGTGACAAACTCAACCCCATGATGCTGCATAATGCCCAGCTTGTGCAGCCTCTCATAACAATCCAAAATGAATTCGTAAGTATCTTCCTTTTTCGTGCCCTAAAATGGAGGAGGTTTCAGCTTGAGAAACTTGGTCAGCATCTCATGTTCATTCCCTGTCATTACTGGGCCTAGCATTGGCCTGAAGAAATCACCAGTGCCTAAAGCTGCATCCATTCTAGGAGCTGTAGTAACTGCTAGCTAAGTACCCAGAACCTGATCTGCAACACCTGCGGGGGTGGCTCCGGCACCACCCAAACCACTCAAGAAGGAACACACCTGCTGAAATGCTTCGGGTGTGATAGGGGGACGTCCTGCACCTCCAACCGGTGCTGCCTCCACCTGCTCTACACCTTCCTCAACTGCAACCTCGACCTCTTCTTCGGCCTATTCTAGGGGTGGGGAAGGGGTAGCCACGCATGCTCCTACAGCTGCCTGAGCTCCACCCCTAGCGGGTATTGCTCTACCTTGGCCCCTGTCCCTTCCCCTACCTCTGACAGTCGGGACCGCTGCTAGGACCAATGGTCTTGTTGGTGTTAACTATCTGCGGATAGAAGAGTGAACAAAGTCAGATACCAATTTATATCACTAGATACCAATTGGAATCAAGTAATAGCACGAAGGAAGTAAGAAGAGATAGTTTTTCTAAAGTTATATAGCCTCTCGAAGAAAAGTACGGACGTCTCTGCACCTTTCTACAAGACTCTACTAGACCTGTTTTGGTATGAGGAGATCAACGAACCTAGGGCTCTGATACCATCTTTGTTATGACCCAGACCACCGTGAGTGACACCCACCCAACCCCCGGGTGAGCGAACCATCAACGACCCTGAACTTAACCGTTCTGACAGCTCAAAACCAGTGCTGATAAAATAAACTAGCATAAATATTAAATCAACCAAACACTACCAAATGTCTATAGTATGGGGATGCAACCCCAAAACAAAACCAAAGTCGAAGCTCGAAACAAGTGGATTACAACTTAAATGAAAGAGATCAAGGTAGCTCGATCGAAGCAGCTCACCCTTGATGTCTGAAAGCGCTGGGACTACAGGTGAGGTCGTGTGTAAGCCGCTGAAAGATTTTCTGTACTCACAAAAAGACAAGCAAGTGCAGAATCAGTACACAACCACTATGTACTGGAAGGATCATCAGCCAGTTCCAAATAAGCAGTATACGAATAGTACAAAAGTCAAGTAGAAGTGACTCCATTTATTTAAACTAGCGTCAAAGTGACTCCATCTATTCAACCTTTGGTGTCAAAGTGACTCCATTTATCCAGACCAGTGTCAAGGTGACTCCATTCAATTTTTGGTGTCAAAGTGACTCCATTTGTCCAGACTGGCGTCAAGGTGACTCCATTCAATCTTTGGTGTCAAAGTGACTCCATTTTTTCAGACCGGCATCAAAGTAACTCCATTTATCCAGACCGACGTCAAGGTGACTCCATTCAATTTTTGGTGTCAAAGTGACTCCATTTATTTAAACCAGCGTCAAAGTGACTCCATTTATCCAGACCGGCGTCAAGGTGACTCCATTCAATTTTTGGTGTCAAAGTGACTTCATTTATTCAAACTAGCATCAAAGTGACTCTATTTATTGAAACCAGCGTTAAAGTGACTCCATTCAATCTTTGGTGTCAAAGTGACTCCACTTATTCAGATTTGGTGTCAAGATGACTCCATTCAGTCCAAAATGGTGTCAAGGTGACTCCAGAAATTCAAGTTGGGTCGTCCGCCTTTCAAAGAGACATGTTAGGTTGTCACCTCGTTCAAAGTGAAATATCAAATTCAAATTGGATTGTCCGCCTTTCAATGAGACATGTTGGGTTGTCACCTCGTTCAAAGTGACATATCAAATTCAAGTTGGGTTGTCCGTCTTTCAAAGAGACACGTTGAGTTGTCACCTCGTTCAATGTGGCATATCAAATTCAAGTTGGGTCGTCCGCCTTTCAATGAGACATGTTGGGTTGTCACCTCATTCAAGTGACATATCAAATTCAAGTTGGGTCGTCCGTCTTTCAATGAGACACGTTGAGTTGTCACCTCGTTCAAAGTGACATAAAATTCAAGATGGGTCGTCCGCCTCTCAAAGAGACAAGATTGAGTCGTCCGCCTTTCAACGAGACATGTACATAATTTTGTATCCCCAAATCATTAAATCTTGCCAGCAGACATAGAGTATTTTCAAAGATCTATCAAAGTCTGGCATCATTATGTGCATATGCCATTCTTTTTCTTTGTTGATCCAAAATTGGCTACACGTCAACATATTCGTTCAAAGATTCTTTCATCATCTCTGAACGAAGACGGGCAGTTGTTGACACCCAATTTTGACCTGATATTTTTTAAATTAATATTTTTTAACCTTTTATTCGTTAAATTGCACGAAATACAATTTTCTCATATTTTTTCAATGTTAACACAATTTGTTGATAATTATTCTGATATTTGATAATATTGAGATTTTTTTCTATTTTTTATTATTTTAGTTAATTTTATTTATTATTATTTTTTATCACAATTATTTGCATATAAACGAATATTATTTCGTTTTTATCAAATCATCAGTTGTCTTTGTTTAAATCACATTTTTTAAATGTTATTAAATATATATTTTAGTGTTTTTAACACGATCTGTTAATACATAAGTTGGATGAGATATTCTTTACACAAATAATTAAATAACACATGGTTTTAGGTAAATCATAGTTTTGAGCACACAATTTTAATAGCTCATGGTTTTATTTTGCCACATAAATGATTTAAGATTTTAGAATTTTCTATAAAGTGTCTCATACACACTATACACTCTTTGGTGGTGGAAATTTTTCAAAATAGGCAAAAGTTCTCATTCTCTTCCTCCTTTTTCTTTTCCGGCCACCACCCCGCCGGAAACCGGCCACCTCCGTTCAACTCCGGCGAAACCAAATCTGAGCCTTCTCCTTCACCCCTCACCTTGTCTCTCTCTCTCCATCCAAACACAACACCAGCTGATGAGCTTAGTGTTTCAATGAGCTCGCCATTTTGACTACCACTACGTCACCGGAATCCGACCATCTCTGGTGAACCGCCACCCTCCACCTTCCTTCTTCCACAAACAGCCAACCCACCACCGCTCTACCACCACGAACCACCCACCACAACCCTCTACACCAAACTCCACCAGAAACGCCACCAGCAACACCCAAATGCCTCCCTCCTTTCTCCCTCTTCTCCGTCCTCTTCTCCGCCCAACCAAAACACCAAACAACCAGACAACAAAACCAGTTCGACCCCCGACCTTTTCTCTTCCTCATCACTCAGATTTGGCCGAAAATAGCCATTAACAAAGCTCCAATGAACCAGTCCCTTTCTCTTTTCCCCATCACGTCTCTTTTAGTTTTTGTTTGTTTATTTTACAGGTGCTCTGAGAACCCCACTGCCGGAGAAGACTCCGGTGAATAACAACACCCGCTCCGGTGAATCGAATTCCGACCTCCATTAATGGCAACCTTCTCCGTTCCTCCCCTCTCCCGTAAGGTCGATTTTCTCCTCCGATGACCCATTTTTTCTCACTGTTGTGTTGTTACTGACCAACTTTTAGGCTTCCTTTGTTGCTCATTTTTTCTTTGCTTTGATATTTTTCCGGTAGCTCTTATATTTTCCGGCAACTTGAGTAAATTTCCTTCTCTGACTTTTGCTAATAAAAGAAATGGAAATATTGGTATTTAACCATCTCGTTGCCTGCAATAGCTTTGAGTTTAACATATTGTTCTTTTGTTACCAGTTGATTGCTTTTTGTCATATTTTTAGTTTCTTTTTTTTACCTTTTGTTTAATAATTGATATATGTTCTTACTTGTTTATTAGACATTATCAAATTGATTAGGAATATATATCGGTAAAAGATGCTAACTTTGAGTATTGATTAAATTAGTTACTATAAAAATTAATTTACCAATGATAAAATCTTTTCGTCGAATTTTTGAGGCCTCCCCATAATAAAAGACGTATGTTATTTTGAGTTCGATCATTTTATATCGAATCTCAATTTATTGGCCGATGAAGAAATTTTCGTCGATTTTCAAGGCCTCCAATGTATATAAGACGGGTTTATTTTTAGTTATCATTTATTTATTTCTTTTTTTAAATTAATTTTCATTCATTACTAACACTTTTACTAAGTGTGTTTACAGGTACACGAAAATGCTTTTCCGAAAAAGATATTCAAATTAAAATTCGAGGATGTTATATAATTCTTTATTGTATTTATTCATTTTTAGCTAACGATAGGCAAATATTAGGCCGCTTCGTATAAACTTTTCCTTATATTCTTCGAGTTTTGAAGAGTCATTTTCTCTATCTCTGAAGAATCGGGATATTTATTTTATCTTCTCCTCAATTGAAAAAATGAGTTCAGCCGGGAATCACCGTTGTGAATTCTGAAGGATGCCTAACCCTTTCCCTTCGGAATAACTTGAACCCTTACCTAGAATCTAACTGGTTTCGTAGACTAAATTTGTTTAATTGTTAATAAGGTTTCCTAGTTTTCCTAAAATTAGGTGGTGACTCTCTTTTTCTTTCACTCTTTCTTTAAATTATTTTTTAAATTTATTTTTGCTAATTATTTTTTGAGAGTCTCAAAGTTGTGTCCTATCGGATATAACAAACCCCAAATAAGGCAAATAGTAGGTAGATACATACGAACAAGTGGATCCACGATCAAACAAAGCAAAAGCTGGTTGACATCATACAAAAATTGTACCTGTGATCATAGCATCCGAGGCCTCTGCCTCCGGCCTCCTAGGGACTGCATAAAACTGACGACAACCACCACCTGACTGACCGCCATCCCTACTACCTGTCCTGCCCTATGGGCCACCACCTCTACCCTGACCACCACCTCCTCGAGCCGGTGGCTGAACTGTGTAGATAGGCTGAGCCGGCTGAGCGGCTGGCTAAACTGTACTTTGTTGTGGTTGTGTACTGATTCTGCACTTGCTTTCTTTTTGTAAGTACAGAACATCTTTCGGTGGCTTATACGCGACCTCAGCTGTAGTCCCAATGATATATTTTATGAGTGAGCTGCTTCTTCCGGGCTACCTTATTTTCATCCAGTTTAGTTCTAGTCCATTTGTTTCGGACTTAAACTCTTGTTTTGGGGTTGCATCTCCGTTCTTTAGACATTGGTAGATATTTTGGTATCGCAAATTTTAGATTCTAGGGGTATTTCCACAGGATCTTATTTTATTAGTGTTTGGGGTTGTGAATGTTAGTTTATTTTAATGCAACTAGTTTTGAGCTGTTAGATTCACTAAGTATTGGGTTGACAATTGGTTCGCTCATCCGGGGGTTCGGATGGGTGCCACTCGCGGTGGGTTGAGTTGTGACAGTATCACTAATTTGTCCTCACTATTATTGGCTAATTATTATATAATCTTGTACTCTATCGAGGTCTCAAGAATCCTGGACTATAATCAAAATTATTAGTATCGGTAGCTTGCATCTTTCGCAGGGAAAAAAGCTATTTAAATTTATATGATTAATGTAATAAATAATTTAACTAAAAAAATATTTTGGATAGGATGAAGGAGGAGTATAGCATGTTGTTGTTTTTTCTTAAAAAAAGTTATGATGTAAATAAAAAAAGAAGAGAATAATTGTAATATAAAGTCACGACAGTGAGAGACATGCACGAACACATCCTTTGACTACATATACTGTGAAAATAACAATACAACAATTGATTAACAGCAAAGTAAAAATAAATCAATTGAATAGTCCACAAAGTATAGTAGTCATCAGAAAAAAGAGCTTCTTTAAAATGAAAACTTTTTAGTTGTCCGCTTTCTTCTTCAGATGTCCCTTAGAAAATAATAAATAAGATGTGTTATTTTATCAATTTACCCTTTATCCACTCTTTTGGAAAATTTTTTTTTAGAACTTATAAACTTATTTTGATTTTAAAAAAATATTAATTATAGGGGTAGAATGGAAATTTTTTAATTAATTTTATTTGATTTGGTAAATGGATAAATAATTTAGGATAATTATTTATAGTAAGGTGGACAATTAATATCAGATCGAGGAAGTTTATTGAATAAATTTATAATTTAAGAATTCTAACTGTCACAATACTCACAAATATAATGACTCCTAATACATCTATCTTCAATACTCACAAATATCTTATATATATATAATGATATGATAGTATTTGTTGTAATTAATATATATTTATATTTATATTGGGTTATTGTGGATAGGTTGACCAAGTCTGCCACTTTGTGTCGGTTCAGACTTCATATAGCTCAAAGAGATTGGCTCAAATCTACATCCGAGAGATAGTCAATTTGCATGGGGTGCCTGTTTCTATCAATTCCAACCGTGGTACTCAGTTCACAGCACAATTTAGAGGTCGATACAGAAGGAGTTGGTTACTCAGGTTGAGCTTAACACAACTTTTGACCCGCAGACTAATGGTCAGTCTGAGAGGATTTTTTAGGTTCTAGAGAATATGCTTTAAGCTTGTGTTATTGATTTCAGAGGTCAGTGGGACAAATTCTTAGATTTGACAAAGTTTGCATATACTAACAGCAACCATTCGAGTATTCAGATGATTCCTTTCGAGGAAATGTATGGTAGGAGGCATTGACCTCTTATGGGTTAGTTTGATGCATTCAAAGTCAACATCTTGGAGCACCAACTTATTACGTGATTCTATGAATAGGGTGAAGTTGATTCAGGAGAGGTGTCTTACAGCTCAGAGCAGGCAGAAAAGCTATTTTGATCAGAGAGTTTATGACTTGGAGTTTATGGTTAGGGAGAAGGTATTTCTTTGGGTATCACCTATGAAGGGTGTTATGAGATTTGGGAAGAAGAAAAAGCTCAGTCCTAGGTTTATTGGTCCTTTTGAGTATCTCTAGCGCATCAGCAAGGTAGCTTATGAGTTAGCCTTACCTTCAGCTCTTTCGGGTGTTCACACTGATTTTCATGTGTCCATGTTGCAGAGGTATCTTGCGGATGACTATCACGTGCTTCAATAAAATTTGGTTCAGTTAGATCAGATTTTTTCTTTTTAGGAGGAGTCTATTGCTATTTTTGATAGAAAGATTCAAAAGATAAGGTCTAAGGAGATAGCATCGGTGAAAGTTTAGTAGAAGCATCATTCAATGGAGGAGTCTACTTGAGAAACCAAGCTGGACATGCAAAGAAGATACCCGCAACTACTTTAGCATTTAGGTACCTTCTATCTCTTTACTTTTGAGGTCGAATGTCTTTTTTAGTAGCGGATGATATGACCCTCCTGGACATTATGTGTTTTCCATGAATTTTTCCTATTTTGATCCTTCCCGTAACGTCCTTGGAGTATTTTGGTCTGTGGGGATGAGTGGCGCGGTCTGAGGTGTTCCATTGAGAATTTGAGAGGTTTTCAATTTTATGGTTTAGAAAGTTGGAAATGGTTGATTGGAGTCAACATTCTTGAAAGATGGGCCCAAATGGGAATTCTATCAGTTCTGTAAGGTCTAGGAGGTGAATTTTAGACTAATGGGACCTTTGATTCGGGTCTGGAGGTGTTCGGGCTTGTTTTGATTGCTTGGTTGAGAGTTTTAAGCTAAGGGTTGACTTTGGTCAATATTCGATCAAGACGACCTCGGTTGGTTATTTGGATATCATCGAATCCAGAATGACATTTTCAATTTGGGTAGCATAAATATGATAATTATATGATGATATTTATTATAATTAATATGTATTTATATTTTTTTGTTCATAAAATATAATAAGAGTATTTAATAGAATATTATAGTATTGATTATAACTAATGGGTATTTACATTTTTGTCTATAATATTATGATTTTATAGAAACATTTTCGTAATTCAACTTTTAACTTGGAGACTTTTCACTTATAATATAATATGATAATAGTGTATAATAGAATATTGTAGTATTTATTATAGTTAATGATTCTTTATATTTTTGTCCATAATATATTATGACTTTATAGGGATATTTTCGTAATTCAACTTTTAACTTGGGGTTTTTTCACTAATAATATAGTATGATGATGACATGATGATGATATGATATATAGTATAGTATAGTATAGTATATAGTATGGTGATATATAACAATGATGTATAATAGTATATATATACATTTTTATACATTATTATACAATACATATATATTTGTATACACTATAAATACTATATATATATATATATATATATATATATATATATATATATATATATATATATATATATTGTATTGTATTTACAGTGTAGAAATCAAAGACATGTTATGTATAGTCATGTATAAACAATGTATGACTATGTAAATAAAGTATCCATATTATTATACACAAAATCATAGGTGAATCAAGTCGTCTTCTTCATCAATTTTACGGTTGCTTGGCTCGAAGCAATTTCAATTGCCATCATTCTATTCCCAAGATAGATTTTCAGATTTAGAATAATCGAAAACTTCGAGATTCCAAAAATAATGGCCTTCAAATTTCTGAATTTTCACCCCCAATAATCATCAAACCAAGATAAATCGAGTTTCAATTGAATTCACACTTTAGATTTTGAAAAATAATTATAAATACTAAAAGGATTGAAAGGGTAAATTTCCTAAAGAAAACAAAAAAAGGAAAAAATACATTTTATTTTTTTCTTCGAGTAATCAAACCATCGTGATTGACATCCACTCTGACCCTCCGATGGGTGAATCATAACTTAGCAAGTAACCCAAACACTTATAAATTTGTTTGACACATTTTAAAGCATTCAAGATATGAAATAAGAGTTTCAACTGTAAATAAGATAATCATGCAGAAATCTAACTATTACAATCTCTAAGATCCGAAAGTCAATGTACAAGGCCTCTAGCTAATAATGTCTAAGAGTAGCAAAACCAATCAAATAAACTATATCTAAAAATAAATAGACATATGTCCCAAAGAAGATTTGCGGCAGGCTGGATAGGAGCAGCTCACCCTCAGATCGGTCAACCGGTTATGCTAGATACGAGATTGCGTAGAAGATTTTGAAACACAGTCGGCACTCAAAGAAAGTGTAGGAGTAGCATCAGTACAAATACTATATACGGGTAGGCATCATAAGATGACTCTAATTAGTAACAAGTATATATCATTAAGTCAATAAAAGCATGTAGAAGGTACAACATCACATAACCAAGTAACTTAGAAAATCAAGTAGTCAACAACAACCAAGTAAATAAAATAAACTCAGATATATCAATGTCAATCAATACTGGACATATAAGTCACCAAAAACAGACATAAGAAGTCATCATAAAACTTTGAAAATATAATGCAATCACATTAAAATCATAGAGTTATATCCATACTGAATCACATATGCATAGCCTTTATATCTCATCAGTCTTACTTTGTACACACATGCTAGAGGGTCTGTAATCTTGCTCACACACATCTATTTCTCATCTGTACACACATTCTAGAGGGTCTTTAATATTTTATAATTAGCCATAACCTGCAGGGGATGCCTAGGGTCCATGTATACATTATATGACTGTTCATCCATAAACTCCCATCGAATTCGAGTCACTCATATAACTGCTCATCTATAAACTCACATCAAACTTGAGTCACTCATCTCAAAATAATTATATATATATTCTTTATTCCTTTTAGCATGTCTAAGTATATTCTCTATTCAGTTATCTCACAAGATAATAAGGATAAGTACACATTAATAATCACAAGCGCACATCATAACCACAAATCATATTAATATAGACTTACACAATTTAATAACTTATTCTTATAAGTAATTTCAAGCTAACAAGTATCAATCACAATCTATGTCCAAAGACCAATCAAGCATGCTTTGTCAACTTATAACACATACAAGTGACTAATCAAAGTCTAACTACAAGTAAACCATAACCTACCTTAACCAAAGAACTTGTACAAGCAAGCTATTTCATGTGAGCCTTCTATTTTCTCAATGCCTCAGAATGCTCAAAGTCTAGAATAAATAAATGCAAGAGTATATAATCATCTACTCTTCAAACAATAACTTTGGAAATTCAACCCTACTTATATTTACCTTTTTTAAGGTCTGCAACATTACAAGGGCTAATACACCATAGTCTAGTTCCCCAAATGATCACATTATCTATATACATGGAGTTTCTGATCCATCAACCCCTTTAAAGCAATTTTAATACTAAAGGTTTAATTTTTATTGAAATCTAGGTCCCCAAAATATTATAATCGTGTATTAGAATATTAATTCCATTCTAAGAAGTATAAATTAACAACTGTGAAGAAAAATAAATGATAATTACATCCATCCATAGGTTTTCTCGTGATTTTCATAACTTCTAGGGTTCTAACCACAAACCACTATTAAAGTCACCCCTTTGATTCTAGGGTGTTAGAAAATTACTAAATGAAATAGGTAACGAGTGAACTTACCTCAAAGAAGAATTTAGCCCTTAGCCTTAGAAAAATCACCTTTGTAGAGTTCTAGAATGAGTACTTAGAGTAATGAGGGAGAATCTCAAAATAAATGAGTTAAAACGTGTATTCTGCATTGCGTCATTTGCTGCAGAGGTCACATTTTAGTTACAACAGACTCGCTAGGGACACCAAGGTCTCACTATGATGAGACCTGACAAAATTATTTACACCCATTACGGTGGGCATCTAACCGTTGCAGCAGCCTCGCTACAGTGAAAAATCCACCGTTGCAATGGTGCCTCTAACGAGTGTCTCAGTAAAAGCTGAACTAAACCTCATTTCACAACACAAATCTCAATTTTAAGACATTACAACACAAACCAGTTGCATCAACCACTGTAAAATCTTGCTACGAATTCTCTACGGAGGTCTAACAAGGGTACTGTGGCCCTAATCACCCTATAACAATTGGACATGTTGTTACATCAGATATCAATTAAACAGTTATTTATCCCCAAATAGAAAAAAGGGAAACAAGAGAATAATTACCTAACTCGGTGAAAAACTAGAATACTTGTTATGCATGTCTGATTTAGTCTCTCAATTGGCCTCTTCTATAGAATGGTTCTTCCACTAGACCTTTACAGACGTAATTTATTTGGATATCAACCTATGGACCTCTCTATATAAGATAGCCACTGGCTCCTCTACATAAGATAAATTCTCATCAAACAAGATCAAATCCCAACGAATGATATAATTACCATCACTGTGATACTTTTTTAACATTGAAACATGAAACACCGGGTGAAATCTCGATAAATCTTGAGGCAAAGCCAATTTATAGACTACTTTCTTCACATGTCTAAGAATCTAAAATGGACCAATGTACCTTAGATTGAGCTTACCCCGCTTCCCAAACATCATCACACTCTCATGGGTGAGACCTTGAGCAAATCTTTCTCTCCTACCATGAATTCCATATCCCGGATCTTTTGATTTGCATTCCCTTTCTGCCTAACCTGGGTTTTTAAGAGCTTAGCCTGAATTACCTTGATCTTCTCCAACAACTCCATCAAAAGATTAGTGCCCCATGGTCTCACCTCAAAGGCATCAAACTAACTAATAAGAGATCTGCATCTCCTCCTATAACGAGTCTCATATGGAGCCATATCAATACTTGAGTGATAATTATTATTGTAAGTGAACTCTGCCAATGGCAATAACTTCTCCCAATGACCACAAAAACCTATTACACAAGCACAGAGCATATCCTCTAGAACTTGAATCATTCGCTCAAACTGCCCATCACTCTGAGGGTTAAATGATGTACTAAGGTCCAACCTAGTACCCAACTTGGCCTGCAAAGTCCTCTAAAAATTATTATTAAACTGTATACCTTTATCTGAAATAATAGAAATCAGAACTCCATGTGTGATGACCCTTCTGGTCATTTTCACATTCGCGCTTTCTTTGTATTGTTAGAGATTTCCTGTAGTGGCTCCAAGACATTTATGACTTACTGGGACCGATGGTTCGGTGCCCTGGTCATTCATTTAGTCGTTTTGGTTGTTTCCCTGTTTTAGAGCTTTAACTTAGAATATCATTGACTTTAGTCAACATTCTTAGCTAACATACTCAGAATCGAATTTCAACAATTCTGTTAACTCCAAAGCATTGAGTTTGGTCTAGTTGGACCTTTAGTTGAGGCCTGAGAACTTTTGGTATGGGTTTTAGGTTGGTTTTTTTGTTTTCAGGCCATTTGGAGTTAAAAGTGTAGCTTGGGTCAACTTTTGCTGATCGGAGCGTCAGATTCAAAATCTGACGATTCCATCAGCTCCAGAACGTTGAGTTTAGATTAGGTAGATGGTTGGTTCAGGTCTCGAGTGAGCCGGGCTCATTTTGAGTGTTTGGTTACTTGTTGGTTAGTGTTGACTTGGGTCAACATTTCTCCGAAATGACCTCATATGGAAGTTTCATTGATTCCATTGAGTCCAAAACGTCATTTCCACTCTATTAACATTATTGGTTTTTGAATATTGGATTCCGATCGTGCCTGAAATGCCCCGTAGAGTTCTAAAAGGTTGCAAATTTTAGTTGTAGGCCAGGCCTTCAGCGCAATCGCGCCTGGGCCAGTGCGATCGCGCCTCAGCGCCTGCCAGCCTTGATCGCGATGGTGCTGGCCATTTTTCCAGCACTATATATTTTTAGTTTTTCATTTTTCCAGCCATTTCCCTTCATTTCTCCCTCGTTAGTTGGTAAGTTTTCTTCCTTAACTTGCTCTCCTCTTGTTTTCTAAGAAACCACCATTGTTGGAATTCTCAAAAGCTTGGAAATTCTTGTAGATTCAGCCCCTTTTGTGATTGCATGATCGTGGATTCATGAGAATCACCGCTTGGGTGTAATTTCTCACATTGTGGTAAGTATTCTTGCTCAAATTCCGATTGTTCATCTTTAAAATTCCATCTTTAAACCCTCTCTTGAGCGGGCTGTTTTGTAGCCTTTCCCCTGGCCAAAATTGCTCAATTTTGGAGCATGTCTTCTTGGCACCTTTGTGGTCATCATGCTTCTTTTCATTTTTCAGTTTTGGGTTACAGGGCCCACAGGCCCGTCGGTGAACCAAATTTTGGCCCGACTATTATTATAGTGATATGGGTATCATTAGACTCATTTTAATATATTATTTATGTTTTTGATAGTTTGATTATCATTCAGAGCTTCTCGGAGTGATTCGGGCTTGGATATCGTCAGCCCAGTAGCTTGTCATCGGATGACATATAGGTTACAGTTTAAACTCCCTAGACTTCACATATATCGGGTAAAATTTTACTAATTGGCATCCTTGAGTTGGGTTATTAGCTTGGCACCACAGACCTTGATCGCTTTTCCATGTTTGCCTCGTTTCTTTCCTCCGTTGTGTGTAGTATTCTTCATAGATTGGTATTATCACCCTTGTGGTACTGTGTGTCCTTGATTTTACTCTGGACCATAGATGGTGGTCTATTCGGGGGTGTCCATGAATCTCGGACATCATTATCGCAACTTTAGGCTAGTTATCTGTGTTGTAGAGCGATTGAAGCCTGTGCAGGGCCGATAGGTTGATTGTGGGCCATGGGCAACTATTGTGATTGTGTATACCTTTGTTCATGCATGTAAGAGGGGTTTTCTATATGATTTTACTAAGGCTTTGGCTTTGGCCCTTCTATTGATGATTTTCTAAACCTTGAATGGCCCGTGGGGCCTGTTTTCAGTAAAAATGATTGTAAAAGGGTTTGGTACTATCTTAATGGATCTTCTTGGGGTAAGAGAGAATAAAGGGGTATTTTATCACTATTTTCACTTATACTAGACTTGACAGGGCCATGCGTTAGACTTGTTTTACTACCACTTTTGGGATGACAATAGGCTCGGCAGGGCTGTGCGCTAGACCTATTTTTGACTTACTGATTTAGACCCGGATAGCCTCTAGGCAGATTTATTTGGATACTTTCGAGATTTGCAGGGCATCTAGTATGTTAGTTGGGGGCCTCCATGGACCTTGCCATTTCGGGCCAGGGGCTACGTGATGCAAGTGTTGGAGGGAGGGGTATACGGTGTAGTGGCCTTCCATAGATCCTTTATTCTGGGCCTTATAGGATGTTGGAAGTGGGTAACATACGTTACTATTACCATACTTAGTCGGCATACCATATCATACCATTCATTTGTATGAGGTTCCACCCTTGTTTGTTGTTTGCTGTGGGTACATTTCGGTAGTATGGGATGCTGGAGGGTTTGTCTTCACTTGGTTGTGTTCCTCGGGTGTATGGGCACTCCTTGGGACTGTAGGTAGACTTGTTATTACCTTACCAAGCTTCATGATTCCTTATGCTGAATTCCTATTGTAACTTGATATTGGAACTAGTATTATGTGGCTGGGTTTGGTTATTACTCATTTATTTGAGCATGTTATTGTTACTTTGTTTCCCTCCTTCTCTTTTAATTGAGGTTACCAGTATACCGCCTATTTTCCAAAGCTCCTTATATACTGTTATTGCAAGGATCCCAGGTGTGTCTTCTCTTACTTTCGTCTGTGCCTGTAGTATATATCCTACTTGCTAGCCTTGTATGTTGTTTCTATTGTCTTCCCTCTGGGCTAGTTTCTGTGTACCTCTTCATATATTTCCTTTACTATTTGCTTCTATTCTGTCTATTACTGCTCTTTTATCTTATATGTGCCCAGTCGGCCTATGATACCTACTTGGTACCATTTGTTTCGCATTTGGTGCTTATACTACACTCTACATCTTCTGGTGCAGATCCTAGTATAGGCCATCTCCATTAGCTCGTTGGAGACTCGTGCGAGGAGCAATTTTGGAGATATCTCAGACTGAGGGTGAGCTCTTGGCGACTGGAGCTTAGCTTTTAGTTATCTCTTGCATCATGTACTCTATTACTACTCGAAGACATTTGTATATTGTATTTTGGATCCTTTGTACTCCTTATATGTAGTTTTGGCTCTATACTATGATACCAGATTTTGGGTTTGGATTAGCTTTCGTATCATTGTAATATATATTCCTGCTGTTCACGTTTTTTTTGCTTATTGCCCTTGCTTTCGCTATTTAAATTGTTCTTCTACTAAATTATTAGATAGTAGCCCATTATTGACCGTTCCGAGCTATGAGGGTTGGTTCACCTACCAAGGGGTCGTAGGTGCCATCATAATCGAGAAATTGGGTCGTGGCTGTCATGACCCGAGGCTAACCCCTAGACGTAACACGGTGCTTAGTGTCATAAGTGATCCTAAGTTAACCTATGGCCTGGCATGTCTAGATAATTTCTGATAAAAATTCAACTGTGCAGAAAACTGAAGCATTTAAATACGTACTGATAAACGCTCAAACTACACCTCAATTTAAGAAGCGTAAGCGATCGTTGTCAAATATATAACCCAACAAGGTTGGGGTCGAATCCCACAGAGAATATGGTGATGATTAAGACTTTAGTGAAGTAGATGACTAGTCGTCAATAGTTTCCGGTAAATAGGGGGGGTTTTGTGATCAACGTGAACAAAAGCAACAATTATGTAAGAGAAATAATCAGTAGGAGAGAATGAACTAGGGAAGTGTTCACCATGGCGTTGTAACAATGTCGATTCTAGGCTTAACCGGGTTCTTTCTATATGCTTGTCATGATGTGATTGCGTCAATTGTATCGTCTAAACGTCTCTCGACCAAATAAACAAATTTCCTTTTATCTTCTTTCGATCTCAAAAAGATGTGCTTTTTAGCTCTCAATCCTAACATCAAGTAGACTAATCCAGTTACGGCATTAATCTTTAAGACGAGAGTTGGTAGTCTCGAATCCTTGTCGTTAATCAAGTTTTCCCGGTTTTAACTTCTTTACTCAAGCAAATTAAACCTAGGCATGTTCTAATGTTTGCAACCACTAGAAAATGTGACATAAAGTATGATTAACAACGTGACAATACATATATCGAACCCAACGCTACCCGGAATCTATATTGCTACGTTTGCCATGGCTCCCACAACCCTAGTTGCGGGAGTTTTAGTTACTCATGCTTGAAGATGAAAAGAAGAAAGTCATGTTCATAAAATAATAAAGAAACGAGATCCTTACAATATATTGAGGACAATCTTCAAGTATCCAAGGACAAAAGAAACCAAGAACTCAAGAACGAATCAAGAACATGAATGTTAATTCAAGAAACGTGTTCTTGCTCCCAAAAACTAACTAAAAACGTGTTTAAACTAATGGGTGAATAATCCTTAACATAAACCTAACATAGGGTATTTATAGGAGGAGTAGAAACCAAATCCAAAACGGGCTAGGAATCCCCAAAACGCGGGTTGCCGCCTGACGCTACTGCCTTAACTTGACGGCCAGGCTGACGGACCGTCAAGGCAGTGACGGACCGTCGCCTGGACCGTCACCTTAAGGCAGTGGTACTGTTTCCTTTGCTGCCTTGGTGCGACGGTGGGGGTGACGGACCGTCACACCCTTGACGGGCCGTCACCTTGGTCGTCATCCTTAGGCAGTACGTTGCTTTCACTTGACGGTCCATGTGACGGACCGTCACATGTGTGACGGGCCGTCACTCAGGCCGTCACTCTTAGGCAGAACGTCGTTTTTCTCGTATTTTCTTCCGTTTCCGTGTTTGTTCCCATTTCCTACAAATACAACATAAAAACATCAAAAACAACAATGGTTGCTTGAAAACGTACGATTGTTCTTAGTAAAAAGGAGTCGAAAGTGACGTAATTTGGCGTCACATCAACACCCTCAACTTAAAACGTTCGCTTGTCCTCAAGCAACATGACATAAAACAATAATACGACTCAACTAAGAACACAAACTCGTGTCTATAGCACTTCATGGTCATTAAAACTTATTCAATTCAATCAAGCTCCCTCGTAGCACACGAATGTATGAAACACTAACTTGCAAGGATCCAAACATGTCATTCCGTTATGATAGAACATTATGCATACACACACGCAGCTATCCTAACAATCAATAGACAATATAGACATCTTGGTGCCCTCACCACAAAGAAATCCCACACACAAGATTTGGGACTAGGTAAGCGCTCACACTCACAAATGAGTTCAAACAATGCATATGCGATACCATAGGCTTGCCCTTACTATTCTATTTCAGTTCTTCAGAAAGCTACTCAGGATCACTACAGGACTTGTTTAGGCTTGTAATGAGGCTTCGGGTGCAGGTATGATACATTTAGGGGTTAGTGACTAAGCCCTCCTTGGAACCATTTGCATCTTATCACCACATAACTTCACTTTATCCATCCTTATTCACCTTTTTTTATTTCCTTGATTCTAGATACAGGTGCGGCCTCTTTATTGACAATTCTTTTTGTTTCTTTTTTTTTATTTTTTTCTTTTCTTTTCTTAGGCGCACACCCGGATTTTCATTCTATTCAAAAACCAATCTTCTCCATCATCTTTTTCTTATCATTCACCTCTGTAGTAGCCACCCCCAACTTAGGCTGATTGCCTGCGTTAAGGTGCACAATGTCCATGAAGGACCAGGGCCAAAACAGGGTTTACCTCTATAGTAGCCACCCTCAACTTAGGCTGATTGCCTGAGTTGAGGTGCACGATGTCCAAGAAAGGACCAGGGCCAAAATAGGGATTCAAGAATTATTTATATTTGGACGGTCTTTTAGGTTAAGTGGACTGCACAAAAAGGGCCTGTGATCCTTTCCTAAGCAACCAACTTCAAACTTAACAAAATAGACCGGGCAAGTTCTAGATGCATGCACAGAGTAAGAATTTATGACAATAAACTCACACGCTCTTGGCACCAAGAAACTATATCGCTACCAACTATCAAACAACCGCTCGGCTTAAGCATACTCATTCTACTCATAATCGCACAATGACATACAAGGATCCCAACATTCAATCGTTTCAACATAAGCTCAAACCCAGAAAAATTTTAAGGGGCCTCATTTTTAGACAAGAACAACGCATGCTTGCTATAGACACTAAAAAAAAATTTAAACTAACAACCTAAACATGCCGGTTCTACTAGATAGCACACCGGAGGGAAAAGAAATCGGCAACAAAAACCCTCGGTGGTGACTCACAGGTTTCCCAACACCCTCAACTTAGACTCATGCATTGTCGCCAATGCATACATATGAAAATTAAAAGCT